>JAHREE010000553.1:3575294-3589259 GCA_033628505.1 Tringa tobata
GGGCAGAGGGGGAGAGAGATGGGGTGAGCCTGGAGGGTGCAACACCCAGGACTCTTGCAAAGAGCAGGAGGTTTGCCTGGTTCGGGGAGCAGACGTGCACCCCAGGGGTGACGTTCCTGTAGGATTTCTGCAACCCAGCAAGCACCGAAAGCTGCTGGGATGGGTGACACCTTCGCCATAAGAGCACCCTCCCTGGGGAAGGAGAGGGAAGATCAGCTGTCGGCTTTTAAAATCTGAAGAGTGCCTTCCTCAAATATCTATTTTGAGCCGCAAAATGCATGCGTTTCATGTTGAAATGAGACATTTTGACACCGCTGCAGTTGGAATATGTCCCCCTGAATTAAGGCGAACACGAATGGCTCTGGAGGAAGCACGGGGGCTGCGTAGCTGTGCAGCGCCTGCACACATGGCTCTGCCAGGTTCTTCCACTGTGTCCTGGAGCCCCAGAGGAACCAAACTGTGTTGTGGCTTGCCCTGGGATTTAGAAAGTACTCACGGTGTTGTTTTTTCATGGGCTCAGATACGAGTTTAACTCCCAAATACAACAGGGTCTCCAATGCTCACATGTCTTTCCTTTGTATTGCCTGCAGGGAAGACTGAGGACACTCCTCACCACGCTCAAGCGCTTTTCTCTCCGTCTCTTGGGTGAAGGGTTTAATTATTCAGGCTGGTTACAGCGCAAACAGCCCAGGATTTGCTTCGAGGAACAGACAGGAACGGGCAGCTGAAGGCTTTGAACTTTGTTTTCACCTGCATCCTGTGGTTCTCCTGAGGGCTTGGGGAGGTTCAAGGGGACCCAAGTCAGTCTCTCCAACGGAATTTTGAAGAACCTCTTCTGGCCCAGAGTTTGTGGGTTTGGACCGATGAGACGTGTGGCTGTTCAGATAGGGAGGAGAGCAGCTTCTCTCACAAGCCCGTTTAGGAGACCAAGGGAGCCATAAGGAAAGATTTAGGTTTCAAGCCAGTGTTTTAGGAAGAAAGTATGTTTTCAATGCTTTTCAGCTCCAAGAAGAAACCCCAAACGGTGAGGTTCCCCATCTTTAATTACAAGTTTTCATCACCTATGTCTTTTACTAGAGCATCAATCTCACTGACCCTTACCACTTTCTTATGCAGTAAAAAGCTTAATTTCTCCAGTGAGAAACTGAGATATGATGGATGACCCATCAACCTCCTCCCCTCTCCCCAGGTTGGTCACGAGCAAGTGTGTTGCTTATTTGTCCTACGGGTGTGCTACCTTCTCTGTTGGAGTCACCTTTACCCACAAAATGATAAGACATCTTGGGGGAGACAAAGCAGGCAGGTGGAAGCCCCAAAGAGCAGGAGGAGGTGGGATGCTCAGGACACACTTGCTGGCAAGTTGACGAGTCAGGTGTGCCCCATGCCGCCTGAGGACACTCAGTAGTCACAGATTTCAATATTTAGTTCAGGACAGCTGCTGACTGGATCCAGGATTTAAAACACAGAAATTTTAGTGCCTTTAAGTATTTTATAAAAATACATAATGCTTGCCAATAAAGACATTCTTATGTGATGTAGTGTCATTGCATTGCTTAAGACACCTATTATGCAAGATATAATATAGCACTAAAACACATCTTTGTTGACATAGGTGAAGTTGTACTGGAGACAATTTCTGTGTTAATCCTGAAAGGATATTGGAAAAAATCTTAGCTTTTTTTTTTTTTTAAAGTCAGTTATTGAATCTTTTTAGATCATCATTAAATAATCATGATAATGATAATTTCTGTAATGAAACAGAAAATATTTATGATAATGTAAGAACAGAAAAGCAATCCTTTAGGCAAATAAACCATCCTTCTCTAGGGACTCTTACTCATCTTTTTAATTACTGGAGGGTGTAAGATTTTCTCATTCTTTTCATTTTGTGTTTGTCATGATGCAGAGTTGAAAATACCACATGCATTCAATTGCTCACTGCATGTGTTTGAGAATCCACCTGTGAGCAATTCTTTGGGGGGAGAGGAGGCTAAGCTATAGAAAACAGGATTTCAGATTAGCTCAATTAGGAGTTAATTTGAGAGCTTTCTGACAAAGAATAAGGATGTAGATGTTCATACGTACATCCAGCACCTCAGATAACCTTCACCTTCGCAGAAATACTCAGACTAAGTCATCGGATAAGTCATGTTCAGATGACCCCGGCACAAATTGAGGAAGAGGAAAGGTAAGATGGGAAGAACAGGAGCTTTTGAGGCAGAAGGAACTCTGATGGTGGAATTTTGTGAAGATACAGGGAGAGGGGGCTGCTGAATCTCTCTGCATAACCTGCACATACGAGAAGGATGCGCTGCTCCTCATCCCAGACCACTGGCATGTTGGCAGCAGAGTGTCCTATGCTGCTGGACCAAGAGGCCACAGCAGTGATCCCATCAGTGAAACAAAGGCACTGGACTGCAGAAGAGTAGGAGACACTGAGGACACTCTAAAACAAATGGTTTAGTACTAAACTAAAATCGGTTAGTATTGGTAGGTGTGGACGGAGATCAACAACAGGGGTTGTGCAGGAATGGAAAGGAAGGGATGTAATGGGAGGAAGATGCCGAAGGTATTCACAGGTACAGAGCTCTGGCATGAAACACTGAGTTACCTTTAAAACCATCACCCTGGAAAACCTGGCTGACAGTCACATATGCCATCTCATTTCCCTTAGAGGCACAAGCACAAGGACATTTTTTCCAGAAGAGGATCTGGCAGCCCTAACTCTCCTCTTCCTCTCCAGATGGGCTCCCTGGGGTACACTAGGCATTACTTTCGATGCAGAGCTATTAATATGCTACTGAAGAATTTCCTCGACCTAGACTTTTTTTCATGCCTCTGTCACTCTTTGAGTTTGAATCAAAAGGGGAATATTCAGTCCTTTGTTTCTTCTTCCCCGGAGACCAAGGGATGGTAATTATCCTTCAGACACCATAGAAACTTTCTGAAAAATCTGGTAGGAAACTGGCTAATGAATCCAACTTCAGCAGCATCACAGAACTCAGACACAACTCTTCTTCCAATCAGATCAGGTCAGCTCTGAATGCACGCAAGCTGGCCATTTTGCTGAATTCCTTTTGGGATGGAGAGATTAAATGAGTGAAAACAGATGCTCCAAAGTAATTCTGAAACTGGAAGGTTTCAAGTGCCTTGTAATTCTCTTGATGAAGCCACATGAATTTAACACTGTGAACACCTCTCTTCGAGGGAAATTTAGTGTAACAAAACACAATGTGTGGTTTGATGGAAATATTTGGTTACAAAATGTCTCAGCAAGTTGATTTTATGCACTTACACACACTCACTTGCTCACAAGCACCAATACATATATCTCTAAGTGATGAGACCAGGATGACACATGTGACACAGAGGACAAGGAGCTCTAGGTGTCATTATGTCTCTGGAATTCCTCTTGACTGGTGACAAAAAGCTTGTACACAATGTCTTTCACCCTGACAGGTTAGGGCTCTCCAACATCTCCTACAGTGCAAATTTCAGTGTATGCAGAGAAGTCCAGAAAAATTTTCTGGCTGAACCCTCTGTGTCTCAGGCACCAAAGCCACGTTCAGATTTGGAAGGTCAACAGAGGCATCAGTATGGAAGTAGAGAACTGGTCAGCAGGTCCTGAGGCCTGCATTCATAGGGAGATTTTGGCATAAGGAGGGTGAGTGGCTGAATTCCTGACCAGTTTGCTCAGCCCATACTGCTTCCAGTCCTGGACAGGCCATGGACACATCAGGCACTGAAAGACTCGGTGTAAATGTTTCCAGAGAGTGGATAAATGAAGATGGAGTGAACAGTTACAGAGTCCAGGGAGAAATGTTGAGTCTCAGCTGCTGCTCCTGACAGACCAAACCATGTTCAACATCTCCCTCTGCCCACCTCCCTTATCCATAAGGCCCAAAGAGTCACCACGTGCCCTCATGGCCAGCTGTTCTTCCCTCCCCTGCTCGTGTTCCATAGGGATTACAGACTCTTTGTCAAACACAAGACATCAAACACCTGTGGGCATCATGTACCAACTACTCAGTGAGGTACAGCCAGCTAGGAGAAAGCCAGAATTCTCCAGGAAAAACACCATCCCACTTCCCGGAGAGCAACAGAAGCATCTGCAATGCTGTGTGAGGAGCAAGGGCTTCCTGGGCCCTGATGGTGCTGGTATCAGACAACCCATTACTGGTCCATATCCAGCTTTCCAGATGGCTCTGGCAGGTGTCATGAGATGCCAGAGCTCGGCACGTGATGACCACCAGTCCATCCTGGCAGGAATAGGGCACCCATCTGCTACAGCTGAAATTTTGGCTGATCTGGCAGCGTGGCTCCTGGGAAATCAGTGGGAGTGCTGTGTTCATGCAGGTGCTGAGCAATACAGGCTAGTTTTCAACAGGTCCCCGGAGCAGCTCAGCCGCAGCACTGGCCACGTCTGTGTGAGCGAACGAAGCTGTTGGTATCAAAACCAGCCAAACCCATCAGCTTCCTGTGCTCTATGGTGGCCCCTCTGCAGCCATCCACAGCTGATGCCCCATCTCCTCTTTGCAGGGCACAGGCTGACGAGCCAGGCCCTGCCAGCGCAGGAGGTGGCTTTGATGTTAAGGACACTTGGTCACAAGGGAACTGGACCGGAACCACCTCCTCATTTCACACAGGCCATTGAACAGCCATCAGCTGGTAATGACTTCCCATCTCTGCTGACCTGGACAAGATTGGAACCTGGCAGTGAAATGCTCCGTAGCCCATGGCCAATCCTCGTTCCCATCCCCGCTCTTTACTGCATGCAGTCCACCATAAAGTCCCAAATAGCTCCCATCGGCAACTCTGTAAGCTGGGATGCACTTCGTGTTCCAACCGAAGGAACTGGTGAGACATGTTGGTGTCTCTTCAAAGCCAAAATCATGTTCTGGAATACATCAGTGATTTCTGTGAGCCATTTAAATATTTACAGCATTTAGCATCCTCTACGATGATCTGTGTTGCCTCTCTGTAACCTTTCCCAGACCTTGCGGAGAAAATTAATTAGTTTTCTGCATTTCACATCAATCCAATTACACTCCCCTCGTTCCTCACTCATTATGATAATTTTGCTTTGAGGAACTTGACTTATTAAAATGACTACCTCGTAGTATTTAAAATTTGGTTGTTTGCTGCCGTAAAATGTAGATGTTCATTCGTGTTTCTATCACTGAAACGGCAAGTGAAGAGCAGACTGAAACTGGCAATAAAAATGGGGCTTGTCATTCATGTTGTATTAAGGCCTAATTGAAGACTATGAAGACCCTTCTCCATTAGGCTCTACATGATGGCCTGTTGAGAGCTAGGCAGAGCCCTGAAGCACTTACTGTCTACAATGGATAAATGCTGCCTTATTAATACCATTTTGCAGAGGCATAAAGGAGACAAGAGATTAATTATGCTTTTGCCAATCCTGAGCATCCTAAAATCATGAATCAGTTCATTCTCCCCTTCAAATTATGAGTGACTTAAAAATTACAATATGCTTTTCGTTCTTCTTAGCATACATTTGCAGTTATTTATTTTTTTTTTTTTATTTGCCTACTATCCTCCTAACCTCCATTTACAGTTACATTTCAAGCATTTTGTGCAATGACAGAGACTAAAATATTACAAAAATGATAGCTGGGACATTCACTTGACTCCAGATGATGGGACTTCAAACAGAGCGATAAATATGAAAAGACTCAGTAGCGTAATAAATAACTTGCCTATGATTATGAAAAGAGCTAGGAGTTAAACCCACATCTCCAGTTACAATGCTAGTACAGTGTCTCCTTATTCAATGCCCAAATCTTTCAGAGTGAACAAAATTCAGAAAAATCTCTTTTTTTTTCCCTTCTTATTCTTTTTATCCCGTGGCTTAAGCGGAGCTATAGCTCATATCATCGGGGTCTAACACAAGACAGAGAAATCTCTCCCAGTGTTCAGAGCTGACTCTGTATCTCCAAAAGGAGTCTGTTCCTGAGATAAACACACTGACACTGTTTGTGATTCCCCACCGTGAGCAGCCAGGCACCACACTGGGCTGATTCTGGCAAAGCTGAAGGAACACCACAACTGAAGTTGGCTCTTCAGCTTGGGGCCAAGTTGCTTCCTCACTTCCAATTCAGAACAAAGCATGAAATCATAACTTCCTTCTATTTTTGGTTAAGGATCCTTCATGCCACATGGCGTATGGCTACATCAAAGAGGCTGTTCTGTTACTTTTTGGGTAAACAAACAACAGTCACCAACAGTCTTTTAGAAGTTGGTCTTTGAAGAAGGCACAAGAGCTTCTTACATACACAGCTTCCTTTGCAGCACAACCATGACCTCCCTGTTGCTGTTAATGACTCTAAATGATGCATATTGCTGCAGCTCATTAGTATGCAACAGCAGCACTGGTCATTGGGAGGCCACAGTTATGCAGCCTCCTTCATTACAGGCTTCTTGATTACAGTTTAGTGCAGAATATCAACATCAAAACAATCAAAAGCGCCAACACATGCAGTGATGTTAATACAGCAAGTCCCGGTCACTCCCCCTCACCGTGAATCACGGTGACCAGTCTTGATTTGAGAGTGGACCATGGCACTGAGAAGAACCCAGTGAGCCTTTAGGAGCAGGAGCCCTCATCCGAAGACAAGTCTCTGCTCATTAAAATGGCTGCATCCTCCTCTTTCTCTTACATCTAGCAAATTAGAATAAAGTTTCTCCCTGCCTGTTAGTGTTTTCCAGTTCTTTAAAGATCTGACATGATTGAAGATAAAAGTCCTATTGAGATGAAAGACCCATTACATGACAAGTGGTATCTACAGAAGACAAAAGCAAGAAGCAAGGTTTTGGGGGTTCTCACTGACAGCCTGAAGAGAGAGTTCGCACTGACTGCAAAGCACTGGTCTTTCTTACTGTTTATTACTTTTACTGGTTCCTCAACGAGAAGTTCCCACCATGGGTCAGGACTTCCCTGGGCTCTCTGTTGTGGCAAACAAACAAATGTGAAGCCAGGTGTAATCCCTGAATGGTGACTTTGGGAGGGAGAGGGGATGGTTACAGTCAGACTGACGGCTCAATGTGGAAACAGCCTGTCAATAACAGCCCACGAGGTACCAGTTCCAGCACCTCCAAGGGTCCTAGGGGTCAGCCTCTTGGCAAATGTAAGGAGAGGGCCACACTGAAGCTTCAGTTTCAGTATGACAAGTGCTGTGATGACAACTCTATTATATTTGCTGAAGCCAAGCAATAACCTGGTGTCACATTTTTATTAGGCGTTCCTGTCTCTGCCACTGACGTGACTACTGTTATAAACCATTTGCATGAAAAAACCCTTTTTGCTAAATATTCAAAGTCTGCACTGTTTTAGCCCACAAATAAAAGTATTTTGGCTCTGAAGTGTTGCTGTGATGACACTTGGGAGCTTCTGTTTTCCCTTCCCAGCCACCCTTTGGACTGGCACCAGGTTCCATGGGATGTCTGGAGGGAAGGCTCACTTTGAGCTGGGGATGTTGGCTGCTCTTAGGTCCCCGAGCACACCAGCCACATCTGCAGCTCCTTCCCACTTCTGGCAGCTTGGCTGCCTGTGCCAAGGACCCTCCTCCAAGCACAGCTGTAACCTGGGCTCGTGGTGCCTGGGAGCAGTAAGTGGATACCACTGTCTCATCAAAAGACTTACAAGGAGAAGAGAATCTGCCTCTGCAAGTGAAAAGCTTGGTAGCTCCTCCATTCCCAGCTGTGAGACTTGAACCATTTAATCGTCTAATCAACGTGAGACTATTTGCCATTTAAGGTATCTGATATCTCTTTCAGAACAAATCGCCTCAAGGTAATTGTCCAAATTGTCAAAAGTCCAAATGAAACTGTGTTGGCAAAATTAGACCTCATTCATGAATCAGCTCTGGCATGATCAGCACCCCATTGCTCTGTCCCCTTTCTAGGCTATTCATGCTCATCTTGGTGACCACATCTATCATTGCCCATGCCACTTAGACTCAGATATAGTAGTCATTGCCTGATCTGAACCAGCACTATTCATGTTGGTGTGGCAGCACTTGCTGGTGCTCAAAATGCAGAGGGTAACACCAAACCCATCAGGACATGAGCCCCTTTGGAGAACAGCTCAGCACAAAGCAGATTCCCCCACCTCCCTGCACACAACCCTCATGGTAGCTTTGGTACCATGTACATGTGGCAACAGCGATGGATGCTCAACCACACTGTGCCCAAATGATGGACAGAGAGGTGTCAGGAGTCCACGAGGGCATTCTTCACCACTTCTTTTTTACTGGCTGAAATACAAAGGCACAGGACAGCTGATTGCCTCAGACTATCCAGGATCATCAATAGCACTGAATTGGAAGCCCACCAAGGACAGGCCCCCAGGAGACCAGCAAGTCAATCTTGCCAGCTTTCACAGCTTGGGTCTGCCCACACCAATGACTTCCAGTGACAGCGTTTCCACCCCACTTCTGCTTCCAGACCTCGGGATGGGCTCCTGGCAGCCCTGAAGGTTGTAGCATCCTTCTCCCTGCCACTGCGCTTCTTTTTGCCCATCCTGCTCCCCACTGTGTCTCCTCTCCAGGGTGTCTCACCACTCCCACAGTGGCATGCAGAAACACTGCTAGTGGTTTTTTTCCTTGTGTTATTTTCTGTCATACACAGGAACTGACACCAGATGATGTTAAACTGTCTCTTCTGGCCGGTCTGGCTGGAACCTGCCCTCCTCCCTGAGAGAATGACACCAAAAATCTTCCTTCTTTCTGTGGACTGCATCTCTGTAGAGCATCCCTCGACAGCGGGTACTATGGACGCAGCGGAGATGTAAAGCAGTTGGCATCCCATGACAGCCAGTGGAAGTAAACGTGGATTTTCCCTGCTCACAGACTCATCCTCGATTATCGAACCACCGGAGCCGCTGCTCCCCCATCAGAGGCACACAACGGTCTGGTGGAGCCAGAGACAAATGCATTTCCTGAACTAACTGTGCTGGGAGGGACGTGTGTGAAATCGTGTGCTACAAGGAAAAAAAATAAGAGATCAAGATAAAGGGAGGACCCCCAGGGAGAGGCTCCAAATTGATCGGCTTTTCAACAGGAGGACAATTAAGTGTCAGAGCCCCAGAGGCCTCTGAATCGCATCATCTCAGTCCTGCCCTTCGGGGAAGAAACAAGCTTCTGGAGAAGCTGTTATTTCTTTGAAAGGCCCAGCTTTTGCTTGGAAAGTACTTAAAATTTAAGGGCTGCACACTTAAGGGTCAATGAATGTACAGATAACTTCAAATTCCTCTTTTTGCTTCTGACAGTTAAATTAGCTCGAGTAAAAACTCACTAAAAACAGAACCCCTCTCACCCCTTCTGCATTGCCACCGGCCAAGGGCTTGTCCAGAGGTGAGGTGGCTGGCAGAAGCCATCACAGGTAACTTCTTAGGGTTAAATACCTCCCAAATTCTAAACATTCAGAAATTTCTAAATATTTATTCCCTCAACTGGTGCACAAACATGCACTGGGGACTTTCTGAGTCCTCTGCAGAAAATGAACATTTTAACCTGCAAACAGTTGTCTTCCTACTATTTACTCAGACACTTGATCTCTGTGAAATTGAGCAGAAAAGGAACATTTCTCAGTGCCCTGTAACGAGGAGCTGATCCCAAATCCTTCTCTCCGGGCACCCTCTGCTCACAGGGGTCCTTGGGGTGTCATCGCAGGGGTTGTCACTGCCTTTCTCTGCTTTGGTCATCCTTGTCTGTGCCATGGAGATGATTGCACGAGGGAGAAAGCATGTCCTGAGGGTGTTCATGTGCCGTTAAGTCCAAGCAAAGCATCAATATGACTGTAAGTTGCTGAGCCCACAGACTTGATGAAGGCGATGGGCACAGGAGCTTCTTATTTTCCAGTCAGGATGCTCATCACTGAAGCCTCCTGTGACCATAATATGAAGGCTGGTAAAATCAAAGTATATACTATGCAAGATTATTTTTAGCCCATTACAGCAGCCCCTGAGCAGCTGTGTCACTTTCTTTTTTATATTGATTAAATATACTGTTAATTAAAAAATGCAATTACCCTGGAAATACCAACTTCAAGCCATGCTCTCCTCCACCGTGAAGCCTCCACTTGCAGAGAAGGGCTCTGGGCTAAGAGACTCTCTAGAAATGTTTCGCTCAAGAATCTGTTTTTTCAGCCATTTAAGATTCCATGAATTGTTAATAAGCATTTAAATGCGATAATAAAGGATGTATATACACCATTACAGAAAAAAAAATCTTAAGCACTGCAAAACTAGTTGCTGGGAAATAGTTCAGAGCCTGGTTATTTTGTGGGCAAATAAATGACTTCAGATATGAGCTGAAAAGAGCAATTTCAGAGCAAATAAGAGAAATATACAGCAGATCGTGTACAGTAACTGTGGCATCAAAATTACAGCCATAAATAAGAGACAAAGAGGAATAGCTTGGTCAGGCAGATGGATGAAGCTAGGAAGAAATCTCCTCAAATGGTGTTTTCTTGTGCATATGGTAAGTATTAAAGTTTCTGATGAGCTCGCCACCTCCACAGATTGGCACGGTGTTCCTGTGCTCCCATTGAAGTGCCTAAATAAGTTTTGAATAGATATTCTATCAATTAGAAGATACTGTGTCTGTCTCTCGTGGCGACTGAAGTGTTGTGGTGCTAAATTTCCAGCAGGGTGGGCAGGAGAATTATACCGTGCTCCAAGCTTTTATTAATAAAATGCAGCATTGCTCTCTTGCTCTGGTGGGGGTGTCACGTTTTTGTTGACGTGGGGCCTTTGCTTCCCGAGACAGCTGGTGTCAGGCAGCTCCAAGGGGCCAGAGGTTAACATCGTAATAAAGTGGTTTTTAATAAGTATAAAGCAAACACCACAATTGCTTGATGTGAACCGGTATTTTTATCCGCTCTGAAACGAGAAGGTTGCATGGTAAATGGGATAGCTGGGAGTAGAGAAATGCCATCTGATGGCAGAGGGCAGGGAGAGATGCAGTAATTACAGCTGGTGCTGGGAAGGCAAAAGCTGGGCTCTCCCCCGGGACCTGCTCGGCAAGGCAGGGGCAGATGTAGATGGGCATCATTGAAGCCTCTGGAAACACAGAAGCTCCTTAGAGATATCACATCTCAGGATATCACTCCCTTCCTGGGGTGTCACACAATGATGCTGATGTCTTCTGCTGGTGGCATCTGCCATTAAAGCTCTGTCTCTATGGTCCCAAGCTGTGGTTTGGAGTTGGATGTGTCCAGAAGAGATGCCTACAGACCCCTCCTGGACACTTGGCCCTCCCACTCACATAGAATGGTAAAATGGTTAAAGTTGGAAGAGGCCTTAAAGATGTACGTAGGCAGCAGGATTTTGGCAGAGGCAGGTGTCCTCAGCAGGTCCCAGACGGGAGGCAGGCAGTGGTGGCTGCACTGACTCAACCCCAGCCCTGCAGCTGAGCCAGATTTGGCAATGAAGACCAGAGAAGAGTTTTGTTCAACATACTTTCCATAGGCCACTCCAGATATGTGCTCCCAGCACATCTAATGCAAGACAGAGGGACCCAGGGCAGCTCAGACACCAGAATAGTCCACCTGGGGCACCTGGGACACTGTCCTGGGTCTGGCGGGTATAGGGTTAATTCTCCCCAGGCCCTAGCAGGGACACAGGTATTCCATCCCATGTGAGCCATGCCCAAGGGGTAGCCTGAGCTAGCCGCGGAAGGGGAGGGACAGGAAGTCCCCGGAAAGGAGGAGAGCGGTCGGGGGGCGCCTCGGGTGCGGTCGGCGAGTGGCGGTACCGTAATCGCGGTTGTATATTCCTCTGTTTCTGTTATTGTTGTTGTTGTATCTTGCTCCCTTTTGCTGTTCTGTTAAATTGCCTTTGTCTCAACCCACGAGTTTTGTCTATTTCTCCCGATTTTCCCCTCCCGGCCGGGGTGGCGGTGGGGACTCGGGTCTGTGCGAGGGGCTACCACGTGGTTCTTTGTTGCCGTCTGAGGCCAAACCACGACAGACACCCACTTCCATCCAGCACCTGGTGAGGGCAGAGCTGCTCCGAGCAGCCACTCTGGCTCGTTGGGACACATCTTCGTAGCCCTGTATTGTGACCAACACTGAGGTGGTGAGAACACCTGCCTGTTTTGAGTGCAAGAGACAAAAACAGTGCTTTCTGAAGCCAAAAGCTGTCTTCTGCTGCCGTCACGGGTTTTGTGGCAGCACCAGTGCAGGTCAGGGCTAGGATTCAGCAACGTGGTGGGGTCCCTTTGGTCACGCAGCCAAAGAGACCTTTCCCTGCAGCTTCATAAACCCGTGTGTTTGGAACCGTAGCGAGCTGTTGTTTATTACAGGAACGCAGGCTGCCAGGAGACCCGCAGAGAGGGCTCAGGAAAAGCATCCTTTGGATGCATTTAGCACTCATGTGGCAGATTTGCATGGCTAATGAGAACAGGAAGGGGCTAAAATAACTTCTGAGCTTTTGTCCATCTCCACGAATGCTCACAAAACAAGCCTCAGACAGGTCCTGAAATATAAGGGCACATTTTTGCTGGTTATTTCTTATGTTCAGCATTTCATGGAAATAGCTGGCATCTCAGTATTTTCCAGTTTCTGTTTATGGACTGTGGAAACCAGTAAATATGGATATGTATCAAACAGCTAAAAAGGGAAAATGGTTCAAAAAGAAGCTTTTAGGGAACCTTGAGTTTGGGGGGCTTCCACATAGATTTTATTGGTAGATTTTTTTTGAAAAAATAAATAATATCTTCTTTCCTCTTCCCTGCTGTTCTGCTGAAGTGCATAGCGGTCTATGTCAATGCATCATGATTTTCTCTTCTAGGAGGCTCCCGACAGCCCACCTGTCTGCTATGTTTTGTTCAATCTTTGCTTGCCAATGCACCGCAGGTACCCAAGACTCAGATTTTCAGAGAACTGCTTCGGGAGCCCCCCCTGAGCCTCTGACATCCACCAGCACATGAGATCACAGAGCTGCCAAACTTCAGGAAACACTGTCCTCATTTACCTGACCGCAGAAACTTTAGATATTTATTTTTAGCATCAGCTCGTTCAGTCTCCTCTCCTGCAGGAGGCTGTGATAACGTTTCAACTTCTCAAACCATGGCAGGGGGACTTCTACCAGGTGACACACACTGACTTTGATGGGAGCTGGATGGTTAAATTCACCTCCCACCTGTGACATTTCCAACTGGGAACAGTCATTTCTCTTTAGAGAAAACAAGCACTTTGATAACTCATCCACAAGTAAATACCTCTCAGCCTTTGAATAACAGCATTCCTGGCTGTCCCAGCTATTTCTTCCACACCCCTGGCCGTGCTACCTCTGAACCAGGTACCCAGCATCGCATCTGGGAAGGACCAGGCATGCAAAAGCAATATATATTTTCTATACTGCCAAACTCCCCACTTTCTGAGTAAAATGTTTATAATTTGCCAAACAATCTTGATCTGGGCTGAAATGTTTGAGCACCGGCATCCAGTTTGAGAGGGCTGTTTTTAAGAACCATTTCAACAAAATGCGAATGTTGTGAAAGAAATACGGTGGTGACATTTTGCAAGCCTTTGAAAATTATCAGCTCCCACATGCTCACTGGTGCCTTTAGTCCTCTGAAGCTTTGCTGTGCAGAGAGCTCGGCCACGTCCCCCTGACACCAAGAGAAACAAAAACCTACATAGGTTACAATGGCCAATGTTATAAGCAATGAAACCAAGGGTTTTATCAGAGACCAAGAAGGAATACCATAATTAAATCATATCACAACATGTTATATACATTGATTATTATGAAGACATCAAATTTCAAATTGGGAAGTGAGGAACTGACATTAGGGAAAACATTTTCACCAGGAGGATGATGGGGTGTCAGCACAGAAGAAATCCCCATCCTTGTAGGGTTGCAAGATTTGGCTAAATAAAGTCATATTCCATCTAGTATTGGCGAGGTCTTCTCAGAAAGGACTCTTGATGAGGGAC
>JAHREE010000553.1:3594151-3693284 GCA_033628505.1 Tringa tobata
GGGTGCCACATAGAATGGCAGAGTATGTCTGCCTCTGTCAATTCTTGTCCCTTCTAGGGGCTTCTGAACTCATTTGGCTGTTTATAGTGATCATCAGGAAAACAGTCCATTTTCAAGTGCTTGACTCCAAGTGGAAGCTCCCCCAGCAGTTTCCTCAGAAGTTCTGACTTGCTTGGTCTCTATTAGAAGAAGAATCACGACTTGCTGGCAAAGGTCTTTTCCTCACCATCCAACAGCCGTCACACACATCTGATTATACACAATCAGATAAAGCCTTCACCTACACAGCATTTCTTTATCTGGTTGTCCTGCGAGTTCTTCAAAGGAGCTCCTACACTACCCAAACACTCCCATCGATCCTGCTCCTGCCTAGATCCCTGTGTTATCTTCTATGATAGATCTCATACACATTTCCAAACAAAGCAAAAAAACCCTGCTGTTATGGCACCCTCCTGCAGAAAGGGCATGTTTTTCCGGGACTCTTCCATTGTTCCTGTTTTGTCGGGGAGGAGAGGCAATGACAGCATACACAACTTGGATTAAAGTTGTTATTTTCATGAAGTAAATGCCTAGCCTTTGAGTTTTTTAAGCAAGAGTCTCTCTATCAATACTACTCTGCATTATATGGGTTCCATACATTGTCAGAGTGAACCCCCTGCATATTGATTTCAAGACTAGAGGGTGGTTTATTTGGTTTGGGTGGTTGTTTTTTTTTAAGCACATCATTGTTCACACTCTGTCCTATTACCTGCTTCCAGTTCTGCACTCCCCAGGCTTTTTTAGCTTATAAAAGGGTTGCAAAGGTATCGTCAGGGAGTTAAAGTTCATGGTCTCAAACCATCACTTTGAAACTACTAAAGTACCGTCCGGTCTCTGATATCATTAATATTCTTCTCACCTAAATTTGCGGTCAGCTTCATGAATTTGTTATCACACATCTACTGGGTTACTGAAACCTATCCTCTCTTTCTGAATTCACCTCTTCACTTCCCTGTGTCTGCTGGATTAATGAAACGGACAGTATTTTATCAGATGAATTATCAGATCTAACAATCTGGGAGGTAAGAGGGAGTGAAAAATAAAAAGATTAGTCAGTGAGTGATATTGGGGAAGGCGAATACTGAGCTGAACAATTTTCTATTTATTATGAACGCAGGGTAACAAGTTAATAAGAGAGAAAGCAGAATGTGGGTAACAGCTATTGCGCTGCTGAGATGAATTGCCTTATATGCATTGCATATATTTGTTAAAGCTATAACGAGCTGTACTGGAAAACTCTGAAAAATGTCTTGTGAAATTGAAATATTAGTAGTCAGTAGTACTTTTGTCTTGCCTCTGTAGCCACCCAAACTAGTCTGTTCATTGAACTGTACAATACCTGTTCCTTCTCTTCCCTCAAGGGTGGCTTCCAAGAGTCACGAGCCCCAAATGCAAGCTGGGTTTCTGGAAGACCTTAGTGACTTTGTAGGGACAACAACCTGATGCTCAGCACTGGGGCATCCATCCTGCCATCCGGGGCCAGAATCTGAGAGTTCAGTCCCCAGCTGTGAAACAGGCAGGAGGATTTTTTGCAAAAGGCATTTGGTCTCTTGCAGGGAGGAGGGTAAAAAGGCACTATTTTAGTGCACAGTACTGGAGGATACAGGTTGATGCATTTTCATTACAGTTCTTTCTCTGAATTTAAAGGAGAGAGGAAGACAGATTCGGTAGCGTTTGAACTCTCCTCTCTTACTAAGCACTCCAGGCACCAATGGGACTTAATTATCTTCTAAACAATTTCAGTCAAAAAATTAAAACAACTAAACGTAACAAAAGTGTTAATAGCAGGATTTTACTTACAGGCTGGAACTGACCTTTCACTGACATCAGTTAATGTCTCGTTGACACTGAAATAACAGGTAACTCTTCTCCCTTTGAAGTGAGGAGTTGATAGAGCTGTCCCGTGGGCGTGATGCCAGCCAGAACAGAGCAGTGAGCGGAGAACCTGGATAACCCCTAATTATAAGACCTGCCATTGGCAAAAGGCTGCCTGAAATGTTCCTGACACGTTACGAAACACATTGTAGTTTCATGAGACATACCGAAACTTTGATCTATTTGCAGGTGGTCATTTGCATCGCAAATGTCCGTGATGAATTTTGCTCCTTTCTCATCTCTTCTCTCCCATGCACCCCTCTCTTGCCTGGCTAATAGCAGCACTGACAACTCCAAGCACTTGAAAATCATGGTTCAGGTCTAAAAAGCATGAGGAGAGTGTTTTGAAATCACAGTACTTCTAAAAATAGCACAAATGGGGAGTTCTTGAATTTGCTGTCTGAGGCCCGGTAGGATTAAGGTGACTAATGTGCACTTATTTGCATTAAGAGGCACCGACCTCTTTTTTTAATCACTATAACCTGTTGGCTAGCAGCTTGCTTTTCAGAGAAATTCATGCATCCTGACAGGGTTTGTGCAAGACCATGAAACTTCTGATCACAGAATTAGCACTTGGGTAAGACCTGGCCAGTACGCATGGGCAGGAGCACCACTGGGCACAGCTGAGGTTTTCTCTGGGTTTGTATGAGCGAAGGCATGAAGCTGCAGCACAGCTTTAGGCAGGAAAAAAAATAAGAAGAGTGATTTTGGAGCAGGGATAACCGTTCAGCTATGGAGCCACCCCGGGGTGAAAAAGGCGAGCTGAGCCAAGAGGACTCCGAGGTCAGGAGACAAATGCTGAAGGGCAGAAGCAGATCCTGAGCTACCCCAAAGAACCTAGTGTCACGACAAGAAACACTCCATAGTACTTAAAAAAAATATCTCAAAAAAACCCAAAAGAAACAAAGCAAACCATGCTATACTTAATATTTCAGATGAAGCAGGTGCTTCATAACCTGCTAACTGAAAGGGCAACTCTGTTGGTGTGTGCTGCTTGTGTTTGCTGGCAGGCATCCCAGGAGAACAGGGCAGTAGGCACACAGATGATGTTTTAAGAAAGGGTAAGCTTTGATTAGATGAACACGTTGCTGCCAGAGAAGTACAAGTCCCACCTCCCAGCAGGGAGAAGTCTATCAAAAGTAGGACCTGGGAGCACTCAGAGACCCAGGGCTGTGCAGTGCCAGGCTCTCTCAGGGGCTGGATGTCCTGTGATGCAGGAGCCCATGCAGGAACCTAATCTGTTTCAGAGCTAGGGGAAATGCCCTAAGTTATTCTTGCCATGGCAGTGGATCCAGTGTACCAAGTTCTTAGAGTTGTAGCACAGGAAAAGAACATTGCACAAATTGTCCTCAAATATCATCTGTGCTGCAAAATCTAAAGTAGTGGCTGAGAACAAATGTCTGATGCACTCAGGGGCAAGATGTTAAATACAGAGGTCACAGGTGGATGCCAGCAGTGCTACTGTGACATTTCTATCATCTTTAAGTGCATCGAGGCCAACACAGACACAAGCAAGCTCTCAAAAAGATCTCATACAGCTGCAGAGATGAAGAAACACAGCAGACTGACAGACTTGCTACAACAGTTTTGAAAGCTCAATCAACTTTTGGCTGAAAAGAACACTTGGAAGATTATTTTTTAAGGTTTTTAAGAGAAGGATGAAAGTCAGTGCAAAAGGTGCTGGTACAACCTCAGCAAACTACCGTTCCCAAGCAAGTCAGGTATAGCTTCTTTTTCCCTACGGCCATTCTACATGTCCAGTAGCCAAGCTATGCTAATACAGGTGTTCTTCAGTGGGTGTTCTTCAGTAACTTCAGTGTCTATTCCAGTAAAAGTAGCTGAGGAAATGTTTTTGGGGTGCCCTGAAGCCTCACTCTGCACCCATCCCACCTCAAAGAAGAGCAGCTGTACTTCTGGAGAGCTGCCCAACCCTACCCATGACCACTCCCAGACCACCTCCTGCACCTCTTTGATAAGTGGGATGGATCCTCTGACAATCCAAAGACATAATTATGTCACTTTCAGAAACTTGGAGACAGGTCAACACTAATCTAAACAGCATGTAGGTAATAAGACCTGAAATAGCAAACAACCAAGATAATCAAACAAAAACAGCGGATTAAACCAAATATTGGCTGTGCTGCTTCAAAAGAACACTGTCTGAGCGAAGCTGTGCAATGCTATAATTAGATTTTATCATAATGCATCTAAAGAAGGAAGATGAAATGTGGTTGCGAAGAAGCATTTAAGTCTGGCACAAAGGCTCACCTTTGAGTCTGGTTTTCCATCTTCAGTAAAATTGGCCTCGTATGGGTTCCTTGTATGTGTTTTCATTTTTCTTAAGCTTTTAAGAACTGTAAAACAGACACTTCATCTTGTGCCATCATCTTTAATCTTCTTAGGGCTCATTAATGGAGCAGGGCTGCTTGGATTCATAACCTGGATATCTTCCGTGGGAGCTCTGAAGAACACAAAACCCAACAGCAGCACCAGGTTTTTAAGCTCTCTCTGTGGGGCAGCTCTGGAGATTAACAAGTCACAGGGCACGGTCATCCGATGCAGTCTCTCTGGCCCACTCTGCTTCTCTGCTATGCTGTAGACCTGGCTTTTGTGGCTTTGAGAAAAACTTAAGTTAAAATGAGCCTTTGGAGATCTCTGGCCCAAAACTGAGGGAACCAGGGAGATCAGGTTTTTGAAGGTTTTATTTTTTTAAGCCTCTCCGAGGATGGATATATGATATCTAATATTTGATTAATCTCATAGGAAAATATTTCCAGTATTTAAAAAACTTGTGCATGTGGTTTAAATGTTTCTGAAGAGCAAGAAGTTATACACAATGTATGAAATTGGACACAGGTTCTGCCTGCTGTGTTGTGCTGGTATATAGAGGGGTCTGGTACAGCTGGTACAGTCACTGTTAATCTCCCATCCTGCTTGCTGCGATCACTGCATACGTGTGCAGAAAGAGCCATCACCAGCAGCAGGGAGGCAGACTCTTCCTGCCTGATAAACAAATAGCCATGAGCAGACCAATTAATCAAATCTTGAGCTGGGCCAGCTTTGTGCGAGCGGAGGATGGGCTCCAGGATGGGGAGGTACCACCAGAAACACCAGGGTTAGCTTCTTAGCAGCAAGTGCTGGCAGCCAGAGAATCATAGAATGGTTTGGGTTGGAAAGGACCTTAAAGATCATCCAGTGCCACCCCCTGCCCTGGGCAGGGACACCTCCCACCACACCAGGTTGCTCCAAGCCCCCTCCAACCTGGCCTTGAACCCCTTCAGGGATGGGGCAGCCACAGCTTCTCTGGGCAACCTGGGCCAGGCTCTCACCACCCTCACACCAAAGAAGTTCTTCCCCAGATCTCATCCTCTTCCAGTTTAAAACCCCTTGTCCCGTCACTCCACTTGTCACACCTGCGCTGCGTTTATCCTTTGCCGGAACAAGGACAGAGAGACAAAAGCCTCACCTGGCTCATCTGCTCGTCCGTTTTACTTCTCAGGCTGCTTCTGTCCCTCAGCTGTGTGGTCAGGCATCTGCCCCAGCCTGGGGTGGGTTGGAGAGGCTGCAGGGTGAATCGCCAGTGGTGGTGGTGATGGTGACATCTCTGCTTGGGAGACCCTAAAAGGCTGTCACACTGGCAGTGCCACAGCCCCTGCAGTCACAGCCTGTTCTCTCCATCCTTCCCCCACCAGCAGACGAACCCCGGCCAAGTACTGCTTCCCAGCACGGTTTGCGGGGGGGCAGGTGTGGGGTGTGTTTGCCACAGCCAGCCAGCAACCCTTTCTGAGTCAGTCTAGTGGAATAACAAAGCACGGCAACAATTCCCGAGCTGTTTTTTTATTGATTGGCTCCTCACAGGGCTGAAGGGTGAGATTGCCAACTCCCTGGCAGGAGGGCTGTGAGCTCAAGCTAAATACTGTTACAGCAGAGGGACCAAACACCCTGTGCTGGGGCAGAAGCATCCCTCCGCCTGTTATCCAGACCTGATCTGGAACTGCAGACCTTAAAGAAGTAAGAGATAGTGCTAAATGTCTCATCTAATAAAACATCTGCCAGCTACCTTCCTGCAACTTTCACTTGAAGTTAACTGTAATACAAGGTTATGTTCCCTGAGATCCTGGGAGCAGAATGTCCATCCTTCATTATTACTCTGCACAGATTGTCTTGATGGTTTGGTAAGTGAATTATGTAGGAGACATTACACTGTGAAGAGCTGACCTTGTCCTTAACCTCAGCACATTCTTCAATTAATGCCCCGCAAGATAAATTAATCTATTAATCCATAGAGGCCTCTGAGCAGTTGAACTGGGATTTCTGCATTTCTCACTAATCCCATTTCTTCCTTCCCCTTCCTAACGAACCTTTGCTTATCATCAATGGCGGAAGATTTGGTGCTATCTGAAAGCAAAAATAGGCAAAACTTGTTGTACTTACAGCCTGGTTGCCCCCTGAAACCCTGCTGTGAAGGAGCACAGACACTGAGAAGCTGATACTTTATTTTTCTGGCCCCAACCAGGCTCTGCAGATTTTCCTCACGACTGGTACTACAGAAGCCAAACAAAGCCTTTTCATAAGCAAGAGTCACCAATCTGCAAGATCAGCCCAGATTTGCTTACTCTGCCCAGAGCTTTAAGCAACACACTCTGTTGTTAGACGCAAGAGCAAATGAAAAGAGTGGTTTTGGGAGGATTTTTGGTGGGGGAAAAAGGCAAAGGTCCGTGTTTTGGGGCTTTCTGCCAGGGTATGTTCCTCTCGATGTAATCCCTGTCAATGCAGAAGACTCTTTAAGCATGGTGCTGTCTGTGTGGCTTCTCAGGAGCATGTGGAGATAGTGCCCTGTTTGAGATCTTGTACAAAAGTTCTAGCACTGGGGTAGGGAGTTGTCCTGGAGGGTGCTGGAGAGTCTGAAGTGGTCAAGCTGGACGTGGAAAAGTTTCCAGTTCAGTGCATTGGGGAAAGACCTCAGATGGTGGAAAAGGGACTACAGCAACTTTTTATGATGCCAACAACAAGCAGCCTCGTGAATGCCTCCCTACACCTCCCACATTCTGACTCTCTGGTCTGAAGAACATCCTGGTGTCTTGCTAGACCACACCTGCATGTATGGGTGGCTCTGGGAGCTCTGCTTGCTGCTGGCACATGAGCAGAGTCGGGCAGTTCCAGCCAGGGAACAGAAATGAGCAACTTTGGGTGTTTGATCAGGCTGAGTGTGAGTCTTGCAAAACACCAGGGCAGACCTGAACTTCACCTGGGGCCCTTTGCCCACTGGTTTGCACGGCAAGCAAGTCCCTGCACTGTATTTTGTCTCCTAAATCATGCCTCAGATGTGTGCCCTCTCCACTGGGCACAGACCTTGGGGTTGCCTGAAGGGAAGATGTCCAACTGGGATCTCCTGGGCTGCACTTTCCCACTGCAGAAGTGGTGCCCGAGGTACTGCCTTAAGCGCAAGGACCTTGCCAGGACTTCAACGTTGCTTGGTTGTCACTATCAGTGACAAGAGGAGCACTTGTCCATTGAGTAACTCCAGTGTTTTGGTTTATTTTACTATATTTATGGGTTAGACACGGCAGCTATGAGAACTGGCAATATCCAGGATGTGTCAGTGATAATGAGGGAGGCCATTTCTTATGGCAGAATAATGATGATTAAGGGTGGGATTTTTCAAAAGCAATCAGGGAAGTCAATGAGAGTCAATAAGAAGTGGGCGCCTCATTTCCTTAAGGTGCTTTTGAAAATCCTAGCCTAAAACACTGATATTTCACGCGGACACATTTAAATCTGTGGGAGAAGTCTCAAATCCTTTTTTGAAAAGTAATATGCATATTGTAATTGGAACAGATTAAATATGAATATCTGCAGCAGCTTAACCTTTTATTCTCCTTATTTAAAAAAAAAAAAAACAAACCACTGGATATTTTAGTCATAAGCAACCATGTCTTGCAGCTAAGCAGGGGCCAAATCCAGGCATGTCAGCTGGCACGCCTGCCCTGATTCTGCAGAACAATTCTGATCTACCCCAGCCAGGGATCAGAGGCTAAGTGTGAGAAGTAACCAGAGCAATACTATCGAGTTGCAAATATATTCAGAGAAGTGTGTGTTATCCAGTGCTCAGCATATATAATGTCTCTGTAGGCAGCCAACATTCAGACTAGAAATAGGGCACACGTTTCTAGCAGCCAGGGTAATTAACTGTTGGAGCAACTTAACCTGGGAAGGCAAGAGATTCTCCACGGTATGAAATTCCCAGGCAGGGATGGGGAAGCCGTGTAAAAGAGATGCTCTAGAGCAAACAAACAGGGTACTAAGTGCCCTGATCATGAGGGGAAACCCGGTCCTGAGTAAAGGAAGAGGTCAGACTTGATTACCATAGCCTGCTGGCCTCGGGGCTGGGTGTACGTGCTGTCTTGCTGCTGCCACACAGACAACCAGCAGCCCGGCTCCTCGGGGCACGTGGGAATTCTTCTGTTCCTCTGCAACCACTTGTGCTCACCGATCACACGCGTCTCATTTCATTCCATGTCTGGTGGAACTCAAAGTCTCAATAGGAAACCTCGTGGAGAAGAGCTGCATCTCACCTGCTGTGACACCAGGGTCACTTCAACCAGCCGGTTTCCTCTGCTTTTGGGTTGAGACCATCAAATGGCTTGGGAGTGTTCACAACTGATTCTCCACATCCACTTCGTTAGAGTAACGAGCTTTCAACAAAACCTCACCCCAAATGACTCTCCTATAAACACATGCATGGTTTTTGACTCTTTCACCCCACTCTGACAGTGAAGATGTGTAACAAGCAACTTGCCACATGATATATCGGTGATGAGGAGGAGGGAAGAGACAAAGAAAAAGGAGGTATTTGGGCTGATTAATGAATGCTGGGTGAAAATGAATTTGCACTTGAATGCTGACAGACTTACAGCTGCTGACAACTATAACCTATGCATTTCAGAGGGTGTTGTTTCATCAAATGCTCCTCGGGTACTCTGGAGTAGATTTATGCAGCAGGCAGTAATACAGCACAAAATATAAGGTAAACAGGGTGGAAAGTAAATCACTAACTTTCCATGAGAAAATAGAAAGTCTTCATGCTATGGCTGACACATGCAAATAGAGGAGACAGAGGTGTGCATGGTGGTGGCTCACCCCAGGAGCTGAGGGGCTGTGTCTGGAGCAGAGATGGGTGACCTTATGGAGTGGTGGGGAGGGATGGCACCAGGAGTCCCTGCAGAGACCTCTGGCATTGTTGCACACAGAATCACAGAATTGTAGGTGTTGGAAGAGACCTCTGGAGATCATCTAGTTCAACCCTCTGCCAGAGCAGGTTCACCATAGCAGGTTGGACAGGAACAGGTCCAGGCAGGTTTGGAATGTCTCCAGAGGAGGAGACTCCACCACCTCTCTGGGCAGCCTCTTCCAGGGCTCTGACACCCTCACAGGAAAGAAGTTCCTCCTCATGTTGAGATGGAACATTCTGCATTCCAGTTTGTGCCTGTTACCCCTTGTCCTATCCCTGGACATCACTGAGAAGAGCCTGACCCCATCATCTTGACACCTGTCCTTTAGATATTTATACATCCCAAAGCACAACTGAGGGGGGGCAGACCCTCTTCAGGGTGGTGCCATAGTGGCCCAAGGGTGAAAGGTGCTCTCATCTGAGGGAATGGCTGGGCTGGGTCACACTGGAGGTGCACTGAGCCGGCTGTCCTGTCCCTGCTGGTGGGCCCTGCTCAGGGAAGCCCTCCAGAACAGGGCAAGCATATGACAATGCTATGCCATAACACATGGCAATGCTGTAGTTCATCCCATGCTGTATAAAGCCCTCCCAGGGAGTTACTAGTGCATGAGCTTCAGAAAAAGCAAACAGCTCCTATCACCCGTATGTTCAGCCAAGCATCCCCCAAACCACTGAAAAATGGTACCACCTTGGAGCTGAGCCCAGTGGCGATCCTGTTCTGGGTCAGCTTTCCCTCTCTCTTTTCTGTGTTGGCCTGGGCTGCCCTGCACAGTCAAACTCCCTGGAACCTGACTGTGTCCAAAGACCCTCTGGATTGAACCTGCCTAATGCCGCTCCACTCTTACATCAAACCTTCCTCCTCCCTGTGTCCCACCACGTTCCCCACATCTCCTCTGAGCCAACTGACTGGTCCTGGAACTTTTACAGGGTCCCATTGATCTACTCTCCCTCCTCCAGGTGTGGTCTTTCAGGCACCCCAAACACTGTAAGTTGGGCTACAGCCTCGTGACCAGGCTGCTGCTGTCATCAGCCCCAGGTTAAAGCCACCAGGATCGTGGGGACAGGTCTGTAGTGACTCCTATGGGACACCAACCTTGCATTCTCCCTGCTTTGCCATTCTGCATCACAGCAGAGGTAGCACCTACTTGGAAGGTGCAACTGTAGAAGAAAAAGGCCTTAACGGCAGCTATTGAGAAGAACTTGCCAAAAAGCCAGTCCTGGACTGTGAACAGACAGCTCCGTGACTGAATTTGCTGCAGAGCTCACCCCATGACAGCACCATTAAAGGCAGCAGATGATCAGGGAGGACCTGATTTAAGCAGCAGTGATCTTTCAGGAGGAGTGAGAGAGATCCTTCCTCTGCTTTACATCAGGCTGAGCTCTGGGGAACTGCCTCATGATTTACTCCAGTGCGAGTAAGAGCAGAACCCGGCCAGGAGCTTCACTTCTGCCTCCCTCTCTCTTTCTGGTTTTGTCACTATTTGAAATATTTTGGGGGCTGTGAGAACGTTTCCCATTATGTGTGTATCACTAGCTTTTTCTCTTTGTATTTATGATTTAATAATTTCTGAATCTGTCACAATCAGCGTTGAAAAGAGTGTAGCTGAGCATAATGGAATAATTTGAAAAGAAATGTTAAAGCGCAGGAACAGTCTGCTCTCTTTTCAGCAGATGCAAAGTGAATAATATTTAGGGACGTGTTTATAAATCAGCACACCCTTTAATTAAGCAAAACATTTTGCTAAGAAAGAATTAATTAGCAATTCATGGCACAAGGCCTGGCCTATTATCAAAGAGCTTGTACACGATAAAGCACAATTGCCTGTGTGTCTTCAGAGCTAATTATCAGTAACTTGTTTTATTTTTATTTCAAAGCTCCTTGTAAAGAGACAAGATAAAGATCTACATGAGGAATGCTGGGCTGGTGGTTTGGCTTTCCCTCGACTCTCTTTCAAGTTTGTACTAATTGCTGTGAGGGGAAAGGAGCCTGTGGCTGGTGCACAACCCCAGGAGCGAGGGATGAGGGACGGAGGGTCGCTCTAGTCCAACGAGAGGCAAAGCTGGGATCAGCCCTTTGCTGATACAGGCTCGTCTTCTGCCTCAGCACAAATCATTTTAATGTCTCACTTTCTCATCGGTAAAGGGAGGACCACAGCACCACTGGCCTGGTGGAGGTCTGCTGAAGATGGACTCCCCAGCACACAGAGCCCAAGGCACAGGGGAGGCCTCACCCTGGGCTGCAAGAAGAGGGAAAGCTACCTGCTCCATCAGAAACCCAAGAGAAATGGCAAAAGGGCACCTAGATCCTATGACGGGGGGGGACGGAGCGTTGCTGTAAAAGCTACAAATTTTTGTGTCCCTTGGGCACGTGCCAACACAAGAGCTTAAACATGCCACGCTGGCACAAGTGACAGGATTATGAGCAGTTTCAATCTGACGCAGATGGTCTTCCCATTTGCTTCCTTGTTTAAACAGCAATTTGGCAAGTTTGTCATTCATAAAGCTTTTATAGTGTTCCATACGCTTCTCCCCTGTGGCCCGCTAGGAGCTGCCTGGATGTTTGTCGATGCCTGGAAACACGCATTAGTCTTTAATGAGGTTGTATTCATATTGTTTCCTTTGGTCAGAGGAGCCTTGGGAATTCCACACTAGAGAACCAATTTCCATTTAAAAACTGAAACTGCTCACCGAAGTCTCTCTCTGAAGCTCAACTAGCAATAATGCCAACCTAGGTATCACAACCAGCGGACAGCAGAAGTGCTTTGAGATCTACTGTGTGCTGAGACAAAGCCACGAGGAGCCACAGGTGTTGTTCAAAGCAGAGGAGCTGGAGATGGCCAGAGACAGGGCCCATTGCATTGGCATAGACGGCTCTCAGCCTGCAGGGATGGAGCAGGTAGAATCACAGAATGATATGGGGTTGGAAGGGACCTCTGGAGATCATCCAGTCCAACCCCCTGCCAACGCAGGTCCAGCCAAAGCAGGTCACACAGGAACGTGTCCAGGTAGGTCTGAATGTCTCCAGAGAAGGAGACTCCACCACCTCTCTGGGCAGCCTCTTCCAGGGCTCCAAAATCCTCACAGGAAAGAAGTTCCTCTTCATATTTAGATGGAACGTCCTATGTTCAAGTTTGTCCCCATTTCCTCTTGTCCTCTCTCTGGGCACCACTGAAAAAAGACTGGTCCCATCCTCCTGACACTCACCCTTTAAGTATTTATAGGCGTTGATCAGATCCCCCTTCAGTCTTCTCTTCTCTGGACTAAAAGAACCCAAGCCCCTCAGGTACCACCCTTCATGATTCAGGGAGAGGCTGAGAAACCACATCAGGGGATGATGTGGTTCAGCTTCACAGACCTTCGATAAGCTGTCCTTTCATTAACTAGACAGATGGACTCCAGGAGTACTAAAGCGCTTTGTTTACCCACAACCAGTATTTGAGCAAAGCACAATGGAAGTCTAATCAATTAATAGCTTTCATGTGGTTTTGCTGAGTGTAAAATAATAAGGCATCAAGTCTCGCATTGGCACAAGCTGCTTAGATCTTAAGGCAAGTAAATATTTAGCCAATAATTCCGATTTTTTTTTTGGCAACAAAATGCATCTTTGTTCTTTATCTGCATATTTTTGTTTTTAATTGCAGGAATAAGACACGCTAGGATGTTAGACTTTAACTCAACCTCTTCTGCAGTGGGACATCCAGTGTCTTTGCAGGAACTCCAAGGAAAGCATTTGGCCTCAAGATTTCTGTCCAATAGATTACTTGGTAGGTACCACCTCTAGAACTGCCCATCCTCATGCATACCAGTAATCCTTGTTGCTCTAAGTAGGACGTGCTGCCACAAGTGAGGTTTATGGACAAGGACTCCTCATTTATTTTTCATTCCCCCAAGAGGAACCCCATCCTGTTCCACTATAAATCAGTGTTATTTATATACTTCACTCTGTGATAAACATGATAAATTTTAACCCTTTTCTCATCTGGGTGTACTTAAAAAGAATGTTCCATGGTACTTGCAAGACAGATGTGAAAACAAAGAAACAGGGGGAGAGGCAGCTGGAGGTCAAACAACTGGAGGCAGGTAGTAATAGACTAAACTTGCCGTGGGACCTCAGACAATTCATTTAACTCTTCTGATCCTGTTTCCTCAGCATGTTGTGAGAAGTCCGGCCAGGAACAGAGTAGGAGCCTTAAGAAGCAATTAGCTAATTACCTAGTTTCTATTAGAGAGGTGGTCTCTTCTCCCAAGGACAGGGGATCGGACAAGGGGAAATGGCCTCAAGTAGTGCCAGGGAATGTTTAGGATGGATATTAGGAAAAATTTCTTCACTGAAAGGGTTATTAACCATTGGAAGAGGCTGCCCAGGGCAGTGGTGGAACCGCCATCGCCGGAGGTATTTAAAAGCCGGGCAGACGTGATGCTGAGGGACACGGGTTAGTGATGGTTTGTGTCAGTGTTGGGTTGACAGTTGGACTCAATGATCTGAAAGGACCCTTCCCACCCAGAAAATTGTATGATTCTATGAATATAGCATGACATGCTGATGATGGAGGATTGAGTTTCCCTGAGTGACATTGGTGTTGGCAGTTAATCCAGGTCCATGCAGGGTGAGTAGGAGCAATGCTTTGCCTCTGGAATCCAATTCAGCCCATTTTGGAAGACAGCAACAGCCAAACACTGAGTAGACTTCACAAGGAGATGAGAACAGTTGTACCAGTAAAAGTGGCCAAAGGTTCATCTGATCTCCTAACTCCAATCATGGTTATGACCAGAGGAAGGACATGAGAACAAGGGTGGCACATGTACTTTCAACCAGTGTCATTTCAGGGTCTGCCTGATCTGGAGCTGGGGAATATCCTTGGTCAGCTGTGCATGAAGTAGAGATAATCCACTTTCAAGCAACCTGAGAGCTGGGACAAGTTGCTCATGTCCAAGGCACAAGGAGACACTTTTGTGGTGTAGCCCCGATGGGGGGTGACAGTTTGGCATAATGACTGATCGTAACTCCAGGGTGGCAGTTCTGCTCTGGGTGGTTTCTAATGTGTCTACTCGAGCCTCTGTTCTGAGCAGGGGTGGGAGAGTAAAAAGAACTGGGGAAAGCAACTTTGTCACATTGACACACAAAACTACTCGCAAATTCACGTCATGGCTCCGGGGTGTCTGCTGCCACACAAACGCCTCTCCCTCTCTGCTCTGCCTCGGTATCGCTCACAGGGAATGTATTATCAGGAGGATGGATTGTGACATTTTTGCAATACTCCCCTCTGTAGCATATTCCAGAGCATCTGCCTGACAATGGATTGCCTTCACGTGCAGCTCCCGTTATTAGTGCTGTGCGCCCTGCCCGGAGAGACATTCTTAGGAGTGATGGGCTTGAAAAGCAGTGACAACACACAAGTTATAAAGGGGGACGAGAGATTATGCACTAGTCCTAATGGATTTCAGTGGAGACAGGGTTGAAAGCACCACAAGTCTCCATTACTGGGAAAACATAGCCCTAGAACTCAGAATTAATCTGTGCACTTGGTTTTTTTACTTGCTATATTTTTCCTCATCACTGTCATTTACTCTGAAAGCAAATTTGGTTACAAGGTAGAATTGGACAGCATCCGTTTGTCTGTATTTCATGTTTGGTTTTCTTCCAAATAAGATGAAATAATGCAGATACTAAATTTCATCTTTGAAACTATCATAGAAAACACAGACTAACTCTGAAAGGAAAGCTATACAAAGTCCTTGATTGTGGGTAGAAATATCAAATTGATAAAGAACCCTAGAATGGAAAACATCTTCACTTTCATGCATCTCTGGCCAATTCTCCCATAAGAATTTCTCTTGGCTCCAGACATTGCCTTGTGTTTGTGAACAACTAGGGGCATCAGTATGAGTTTTCAAAAGTGCTTTAAGGTACAAAGGAGAAAAGAAAAAATAATTCTTAAACATCAGCGAAAAATAGTGGATCAAGTCCAGTGTACCTGGGAACACGCAGTCCCCTTTGGTTGGGGTTCATCCACAAGAGGAACACAGAAGATGACTTGTTTCTTTGTTTTGTTCCCAGCATCTTAGCCCCTGCTTTGAAGAGTTAAAGGATTGGACAGTGCATGGATTTGGACACCATCCACCGCTGCAAGGGTGTGTATAAATGCTGGAATCAAGCTTTGCAAGTCATTGTGAACACCTGCAAAAGCATTACAGTTTGGCAGCTGTAGATTTACCAAAACCAAGCACTGAACAAACTAGATCCACACTTTTTAGGGCTGCTGAAAAACCATGGTATTTATCTTATTCTTAAAGTGGTTTTCTATCCAAATCCTTTTATTACAAATTTTAAAATGAGACCTGCAAAGAGCACAGCCTGAAAAAGCCGTTCACTAGCCTGTGAGTAAGCCAAAGAATGCTGTTTGGCCACCAAGCAGCAGACATTGCCTCCTGTCCAGCCCACAGATAAACATGGAGCCCAGTGGGAATTAGGGGATTCTGGAAAAGCAGTGATTATTGACTGGGACAAGTGAAGAGACATGAAAGGGCTCCTTGGGATAATGTAAAGGAAAGAGGGCACACATGAGGCAAGGGATGGACACCCTCTTTCAGCATGTGCCCTTGCTGTATTTTCTCTACAACCACCACAGCTACAAGCACGTTATTGCCAAGTAAAATCTAAGCTGTAAGGGGCCGGGGGGGAGTAGGGGTGGGGGGGGTGGGGAGCAAAAACAAAAGCTTGTCCAAGAGCTGAGGATTCTAAAAGTCAACAACTAACAAAAAAAAAAACAAAGCACATCCATCACAGTATGTAGGAGAACAAATCTCCAGCACTCTTCAGGAGAGCCAAGCCCCCTGACCTGCCCCATTCCTGTGTAGCTACTCACCTAATTGTTTTCAGTGTTGTATTTTTGTACAGCATCAGTGGTAATGACTGGGTAAAGAGATGAGGTATTTTGTCATATTGGAATTTAGTTTCATTTGCATTGCCATGGCAATGCAAGAAAAATTTTGATCACTGAGACACTTCAGTATATATTAATACAGCTTTTACCAAAGAGAGCGCTGAATGACAGCTATGTTCATAAGTCTGATTTGAACCTTCTGCTTTTTATGCTGTATCAAAAGCCACACACCCAGAGAAAGTTGAAGGGGGGGAGGAGGGGAAAGATCTTAGAGCAACTTAAGAGAAATGCCTGAAGTTGATAGAATACTTTTAATTCTTACTAAATTGGCATCAACAACTTTAGCTGACTGCAAGGCAAGAAAGTCCAAACTCCCTCGAGGCAGCAAGTTCTAAAATAACCTTCTACTGCAGCACTTTGCTGTCAGAAGTTCTAACTCATGTTTCTACTCATCTGTCTCCCTAACGTCTTCTTGCTTACTGGGGCAGGAACCGCTATTTTATCCGTTATTTTTATAAGGTGTGACATAATAAGAACACCAGACCCATGTCTGAGACCCCTCAGGTCAAGAGAAGTACTAACAGCCCCAATTTGTACTTCTAATGGATTTCGTTTCCCTCTATTCCTACTGTTTTATAACTACAAGCATGTTCATTACATCCCTGATGAATGTTTTCAGTCTGAACAGAGGATGCAGGTGCTCACGTCAGTGGCCAGAGGTGGAGGGTGGCACCAAACCCGGCGAAGTGAGTCCTCTAAGCACCACATTCTTAAAACCAAAGGATCACAAACCTGCTCCCTGCATGCCCGAACTCAGTCTACATTTGCCCCCTTGTTACCAAGGAAAGAAGACATACCAAGAGTGGTCTCCTATTCCCAGTTCCCACCCACTTCTTAAAAGCTGGCCAAGTAGCATGTGTTGTCCGAGAGTCTGTATGTAGCTATGTTTGTCCATGATGACCAGGAGTCAGTGGGGATGAGAGCAGGCAGCATCCACTAGGGCTGACAGACATAACAAGCAGCCAAGGAGCTCAAAGTGTCTCAGCAACCAGATCTTGAGCAGAACAGTGTCAAGAAAACTCCCACCACACCACAAAATTTTACTACCCCAATCGAGCTTGGCTCAACCCCTGGAGGCAGAAGTCCTCTGACAGTAAGGATAATGGCTCTCCAAAGCTTTGGAAAGGTCCAGAGTACGGTAAAGCCAACAATGCAGGCTGACAACAGTGTGGGATGCAATGTTAATACCCACAGAGCTTGCCCTCTGGTCATAAGAGCCAGGGTTAAGGTGGCAGCTGTGACAGATCTTTTGTCAACAAAAGCCTCTAAATGTTTTGAATTGGGGCCATTTGAATAAGTGTCTACCATGAAGATGTGCTCCTTGTTCCCTGTCAGCACAGGAAGGACATGGACCTGTTGGAATGGGTCCAGAGGATGCCACGGAGATGCTGGGAAGGCTGGAGCCCCTCCGCTGGGAGGACAGGCTGAGAGAGTTAGGAGGTTCAGCCTGGAGAAGAGAAGGCTCCAGGGAGACCTTAGAGCCCCTTCCAGTCCCTACAGGGGCTCCAGGAGAGATGGGGAGGGACTCTGGATCAGGGAGGGGAGCCACAGGAGGAGGGCTAATGGTTTTAAACTGAAAGACGGGAGATGGAGCTGAGATCTGGGGAAGAACTTCTTTGGTGTGAGAGTGGTGAGAGCCTGGCCCAGGTTGCCCAGAGAAGCTGTGGCTGCCCCATCCCTGAAGGGGTTCAAGGCCAGGTTGGAGGGGGCTTGGAGCAACCTGGTGTGGTGGGAGGTGTCCCTGCCCAGGGAAAGAGGTTGGAACTAGGTGATCTTTAAGGTCCCTTTTAACCCAAACCATTCTATGATTAGACAGAGAATACCACCCCATTTCATGCTGACATCTTTGGGTTCTCCAGGCAGAGCCCCTAATGGTTAACACGCCAGGATCCGTGATCCCATCCGCTCGTCTGGAACAAAGCCACAGTCTGCCCAGCCCATAACTTCGCAGCTGCAACAGAGCTTGAGAGCCAGACTGACATCTCTCTAACTCACATACACATTCCCGTCAGCTCTTGTAAAGTTTGCACACAGGGGATCTTTCTTTACGCAGATGATTCTGTTGGGCACATAGACTTTTGCCTGCAGACTCCTGTCAGGCCAAGAAAAAAAAAAACAACCCAAAGGTGTATTTTGTTCTCCAGTTATGATTTCCTTCTTTTTCCCTACTTAGCACTTTATTGCAACAGGAAATGTTCCATAAGGCCACCAGCCTAATTAAAAAGACAGTATCTAGACACTCTTCTGAAATATGTGCATTTGGAGTTAACTGTATGTGCAAACCAGAAATATATGCATATAATCTACAAACATTTTCCAATTTTTGGCTGAGTGAGCATATTTTCTGGGATCAAGTTAGATTCTTGTCTCTGAGTAATTAGTGTGCAGGACTAATGTTTTCAAGGAAGTTTAGTTGTGAAATATGCATGTTTAACTGCATGTTCAATTTGCAAGTATGGTCCCTGCACTGCTGTGCACTGATCAGGAACTGGGGGGGGGAAGTCTTTGTCCACTTGCATTAGTGGCTTTTTGATTTACCAGCACAACCACTCATGCAAGTGAGACACTTGGCTGAATTTAGATTTTGTGCATGCATGTGTATGGCTAAGTCCCTTGAAAAATCTAGGTCAAACACTGCAGACAACATTTGGGCTGACTTCCGTATCCACACGCTCTTTGTTCTGTAAGAAATTGATTCTAAGCACATTAGAGAAGGCAAGTGGCAAGAGGAAGTTCTGATCAAACAGAATGGATTTGAATCACCCAGTCTCCCCAAAATATAGCTATTGAGACTTTCTTAAGAGAAGCACTTCCCATTTTGTTCAGCTCTATTAAAATGGAGTCAAGCAGTGCCACGACAGTAGCACAGCTCTGCAATTCCATACGCATCCCGCTGGTTCTCTTAGATGTTCAAACTCAAGGTTGAGCCTGCTTGGGGACTGATCTAGTTTTCCAGTCTTTTCTAAAGAAGCACCTGGGTACTGGCCCTTAATTCAGACCTGCTCTTATCCTTTATTCTCTGGAAAGTTCCTCAGATTTACTCAGTGGGAAAACAAACAGATGCTGGCTGGCAGTACCTGGTGGCAGCTGAAGCCATCACCCCATGCTCAAGCATGAACCGAGTCTTTGCGCCAAAGCTCAGCTTGAACAGGTTTGGTGGGAAAAAGATTGTTTGTCTTTGTTCACATCCCCATCAAAGCTCGAGGTCTTTGATAAAAATGACACCTCAGACCACCTCATTTTGCTCAGCCATCAAACATGTCAACATCATCACAGCAATTTGTAAAGTTAATTGTTTGACGAATATTAAGAAAGTACTTGTTTAAAACATGTAGGCAGTTCATAGGTATCTTTGGCTTAGTCCAATTAATGTCTAGAAGGCAGACAAAGTTTGTCCATCTTCTAGATGGATCTTCATGTTTGTTTGACAGTGATCACTGCCAATCATAGTTAAAATGACTTAAGCTTTTCTATTACAAGACCCTGCTTGTCACTGCATTCACCTCTGAATAACACAAAGTGGAGAGCCACAAACACAAAGACTAAGCCAATGGATACAGAGATTGACCAGTTTGGAAGGAGCCGCCAGGCTCATCTGGTACAGCAGTCCCAAGCAATCATGGTGTTGACCACTACTCCCACCGAATGCTCCATACATTCCCACCGCTCTATGAAACATCTTCCTGGAAACCCAGGGGTCCTACTAAAGAGACCAGTGACAGAACTCCCTGAGACAGAGAGTGTGGAGTATGTCTTAACCTGTCTGAAAGGCGCAGGGAGAGCTTCTTGCTTTCTCAGCTTCTTGTATCAAGATGTCACACACTCATTGCAAAATGCCAGGAGTAAGAAGGTAACTACAGTGCTCAGTGTGAATTCGTCCAACTGCTATTTCTGATAGCGTACAAGACATCAGCTAGCTGAAAGGAGGGAGCCTCTGCCAGTGAGAAAGGGACTGTTGAATACATAATGGAAGTCATGAATGTTGACACTGGGTTTTTTGGACCATATTTCCATGAAAGCACAAGTGTCAGGGGAAACATGGCTGGTCAAAAGGAAAAACAATTAGAAATGGTAGGTTTCAATAGTAATTTCTGCTTGAGATACCTTAAAAAGTGTCCCTGTTTCATTTTTGCTAGTGAAAAGTTGGTGTATGAAAAAGTCACTGAGTACAACAGGAGAACAAAGACCCCAAGGGGGCCAGGAGCCACCAGTGATAAGGAAGAACCAAGGAGAAGAGCTGGTGCTGTGGCAGAGGAGAAGGGCTCTTGTCACAGAAATGCCAGCTGTGAAATGGCCTGAACGGACACTCTGAGTGACAGCTGAGATCCAAGCTAAGTTACAGTTAGATATTAATAGTAGGTTTGATTATTAGATGTGCTATTTCGCAAAAGGAACCTTGCTTCTTCCTTCCAAGTCTAATCTAGTCAGGAGGAATTTGAGGTCTGCCTGCAACCATGGACCTATGATGTCCCTGAAGTCAGAGAGACACGGTGGGATACCTCACACCACTGAAGTGCTGCAATGGAAGGACACAGGCTGGGAAAACAAGGAGAGTGAGGGAGAGCATAAGCAGCACTTTGGGATGGGCTGCTGGTGGCAAAGGGACAGCCTGGCTTCCAAACCCAAGTCATGAAGGTTTAATGCGCTGAGGAAGAAAAGAGAAATCCCTGCGATCACATTGAAATTCTCAGGTGAAAATACTCTACAAACCTCAAACGTGCAGTTTGTGAGCTAAGTCCTCAAGAAAATACATATATAATGTATGTGTGTGCATGAGTTCATGAAGAATCTATTGGTCACACCATCCTTCCTTTACACAGTGTCCATTGTCTTCCAGACAAAAAGTGCCACCACTGAGGCAATTTGTAGTCACCGTGTCCAACGGGCATCACAAATTGACAAAGACAAAATGAGCACAGGGGTTGCAAACCCAACATTTCCTTGCAGATTGGTCCTTCGCCTTCTCCCATCCCCAGATCCAGCCAGGGTGTATGGCAGCAGGCAGGACAGGAGCCTTCAGGGATAAATAGCAGCCCTTAGGCTGCAGGTCTTTCATTCCAGCAATAAAACCCACATAGGCGATAAATCAGGCGGCAAGCAAATGTGTCAATAGACCCTGCCAAGTCATTTTAAACTGCAGTTGTTGGGTCTTTTCTGTAACATTTTGATGTATATATTTGGCCCATTAGAAAAATAATTTCATTTCCAACCACAGTTTCTGTAATGGAACAATTCCCTGCTTCAGTGCTGATCTCTCTAGATAGCCAGACTAAAACGCACACGATGCTTGGCTCAGGCTAGAGGTGTAAACAAGCTGGCATTGCACAAAAGTTCATTTCTCAGAAGCCTGTCAAGACAGTTCAGCCTCCCCTGAAGGGCAGCAACAGTTATGAGGGCCAGTAAGTGGAGACAGCAAATGCAGCACCAGCATCGAGACCTGACTTACTGGAGGGAGGATCCAGGTTTCTGGGAAAACACAGCCAGGACTTGGGGATGGGGACAGTGGGATGCAGCACAGAGCACACCCACACATAAGTGTGTCTACAGCCCATGGGTACTCAGCTCCAGGTTGTCACTCTGGTCCTAAAGCCCAGCCAGTCCCCCAGCCTCAGCATTCTCTAAGATGACGTGCTGGAGGAGCTAGTGCCCAGAAGCTGCAGAAGGGCTTTATAATTGCATTTAGCATTAATAACACCCCAGCATGGCCACAGCTCCATTGATAAACCAACGCTCAACTCATGTTCTCTGGTAGCATGGAGGCATCCCACCTTGGGGTTGTACCACCAAACACCCCTCTGGATGAAGACTTCCTGTGAGATTCATGGATAGGCACTGCCCACCTTCATTTCTTTTCAGCACCTACAAGGGTTGCCCCTTTCCCAGCTCCGTGGGCCAAAACCAGACCTTGATCAGCTTGACACCCATTTCTGAAGGGGCTACAGCCTCCTGTCAGACCCACAGTCACCCTGGAGTAGGTGAAGCCAACAAGGGATGCCTATCTGAAGGGGTGCCAGCATCACTGAGTCCAGGATCCTTCCAGCATAACTACCCAACTCATAACACCACAGAGGTAAAAGGAGGAGTAGCACCAAGAAATTCAGAGGCAAAACTGAACTAAAAGACAAGGACTGAGCACATGAAACATCCAGAAAGTCATCCCAGGCACAGCCACTGTGGCTGGGGGCCCCTTCAGCAAAACACAATCGCTCCCCTTCTCTCCCAGCCCCTCTGGCATGGCCTTGGGAGATGCTGCTTTACATTTTTCAAGCTTAGGACAAGGCAAAGAATCATTTGGTTGAAAAATGACCTTTAGAAGAACATGAAAGATTTTCTGAAAAACTATTGGCTTTTCAGAAGTGTTTCCCCTTTTATGATTTTTTTTGGTGACACCCTCTATCAGTCTTTTTTACTGCAGCATGCAATGTAAACTAGCCTTTGGTTTCTCTTCTAGAATTATTCTTACATTAAGATAGTTTTTTGATTGAAAAAGTATCAAAATAGTTCATCCACAGAAAACCTGCTTTCAGGAAGCTGAAGTTTGCATCTTCTGGAGGCAGACACATGGAGCACAGTCGTTCAATTCTGCTTATTTCAGTATGTGACAGAGGCACGGGACAGACTGCTCCACAGCCCGCCCCATCCAAGCTATGCAGATTTCTACCCAGACCTTTATTTTCCTGCTACCGGGTGCCAGGTTACCCCATTGCAAGCCAATCCTCTCATTTCACCAGCCAAATTCCTTGTTCTTCCTCTGCTTATGAATTTCTAATGCAGCCAGTGCAGAAGGAGCAGCCTCTCCTATAAGTTTCCAAGCCACGTGCGCTGCTCCCCAGCTGCTTCCCCCCGTCCTGGATCTCCCCAGAGCTTTGGGCAAAGCAAAGTTCCATGCAGGATCTCCAGCCAACCTGGAGATGTGAAAGGGGCCCAACTAGTTATACCACAAAAGACCTCTTTGTGCTGATTCCATCGAACACTGCATGGTTGATATTTTCGGAGCAGTATCTCAGAAAAGATTTGAAGAACTGCTTATGTGACGGTTTTGTTAACAGCAGTGAGAACATGCACAGGGAAGCTTATTGATTCCCTTTATTGGGCAAAATTTGCTTCCAAGAATTCAGAGTTAGAGAGGGGCTGCGATTGCAATACCAAATTACCGTGAACTGCCTGCGTGGGGGAACCATCCAGGGCACACAGCTGACCTGAATATCATCTTAAGCACATCAGGCTATGGCTCTGACCAACTCAAAGAAGGAGTCAGGAGAGAGGAAGAGAAAACAAAATGAGAGCAATAGAAGGTGGAAGGTTTACAGAAGGCATCTTAGGCATTCTCTGTACGGAGAAAGACCCACCCTGCCCACTGTCCCTGGGGAAACTGCTGCCGTTGGACGTGTTTCACTGATGGATCCACAGCGGTTCATGGAGATGTGGCGTAGCTGGAAAATGCTGGGTGCTAGCAAGACATTTTCAGGGGGTTGGGGCTTGTTATCAAATCAATATGCATCCCTTTGCCAGTCTAAACCTTCCTCACAAACTTAGTATCAGATGGAAAATCCCTGAAGTCTGGCTTCTAGTCCAATATTAGATGTCCCAGTTACACTGGTGCTCAAGTAAATGAGCACTGCTCATTAGGGGAGCAAATTACCTTCTCCTACACCACAGTAGAGGAGCCCTCAGCCTGCTCAGAGGTCCCTGTGCCCGATTACAAACCTGGGGGTTGCGGTGGTTTGTGTAATTACAGAGACAAGGAGGGAAACAGAGAAGAATCAGCAAGACTCTTGGAGCAGGGGAGACAGCAAGTGCTGGAGGGAAGGGGAGGAGGACACCACAGTCAGCCCTTGGAGTTATTCACAGAAACCACGTACTGCTTCATCCTTGTAACAAAAAACCCCTAAATTCTAGTGTTTTCACATACTGCAGACCAACCTGACAAATCCCTGACAACCTGCAGTTTAGGAGTATCTGCTCCAGACCCCCTGTCCCACTCACACAAGCACACGGGTTGCAGGACTGGTATCATCCTACCTGGATGATAGAACCTGGCCACACAAAACTCACCTGCATAGAGACAGATGATCCCCCCTGTTGTGTACTTTAAGGCTGATTTTTTCCCTGCCCTGCAACTTCTACCCTCTCACAGAAGAGGGTTGTCGATGCCCCAATGTGCAGCCCCCAGCGTCCCCCTTTCTGATGGCTCCAAACCACATTCACACAGAGTTCAGCCCCAGACCACAACTCTGCTCCATGCTACCCCCCAAGAGATGTAGTCCACATCTCACCTCCCTTCTCCAGCAGCTCTTACCTGATCCCTCACCGCTCTCTTCTCCACACATCCCATCCAGCCCTTCGCAGATGATCTCCTCTGCTTCACGGCCAACCATAAGCTCATTTTGCAGAAATGACAAGGGTGTCCTCTCCCAAATTAGCACTTGCCTCCTGCAGGCACAACTGCAGTTTATGAGAATGTACAAGTCTGTTAACTCGTTAATAAGCATCCTGTGCTAATGAGGTTGGGGACCTGAAAAAACTTGGTATCAGCCTTGCAATGGTGCTGACTCCTCAGCTGTCCTGCATGTGAAACCTCACCAGTGCCTTATAACTAAATCAGTTGGGGTTTCACCTTTGCTTCTAGCCTTAGTAGTACTTTTTAGCATCACTCTTTACCCCTAGAATGGTCTGCCTCAGGCAGAAGCTGATGAGTAATAAACCATACCTCCTACTGGGAGCCATGGTGTTCATGGGGAGCAGCTGAGCTGGGGAGAGGGAACTGATCTCATCAAGGGCCGACCCCAGCCCCTCTCAGCACATAGAGAAGTGGCAACCTTTTTGAAAGAGGATATTTGATTGCCTTATTTTCTCTGTACAGATGAAGGTTCAAGCACAATTCAAAGAACTACCCAGTGGACCAAAGCTATTCAACAGGAAAAGTTCAATAGGGAAATGTGTGTTTGTGTGTTTAAGTGGTTTGTTTGCCCTACCTTCTCTCTATTCTTCCATGGCAGAGTAAAACAGCTGGAGAATACTCTAGAAGATAAATTAAAAAAGAAAAAGAAAAAAAAAGAAAAGTGAGTTTAATAAAAAGAGAAGTTTAAGAACATAACATATCCCATCATATTATTATAGGCACTGGCTCTACATTTCTTGCACAGCACTTATATTTTAATCCTTTCAAAGTTAGTTACAACTGTGCTAATTTTGAACTGAATCATTTCAAGGTAAAAATGATTTTGGAGCTGTTGTAAGCATCCCCCAGGCTGGTAGTAGAAAGCCAAGAAGTGAAAGACCAGGAATGAAAACCGAACACGTGGGTTTCTTCTTCACTGCATTCACAGTAGTCGTATCTCTGTCCACCTACCACTGAGAGTAAATCAGTCAAATGTGAAAACAGAGACAAAACTAACTATGGCTTCCTTAAAACTCTCTGAGTTTGGGCTGTAAGGAGTAGAAGGACTACAGTCCTTAATAATCTGGATGTGAAATATTTTTTTATTTTCCTTACATCTAAACTCCTGAGATTATAATGCTTATTTTCTCAATTGTACTCCATGACATGCTTTAACTTTAGTTACAGATATGTGGTATCATCTTTAACTTTTCCATGGCGTTTCCGCAGAAATAAACATTATTTTTGGCCCAGCACTGTCCTCAGTCTGCCAGCTCTGCTGCCGCAGATGCTCTCCATTTCTGCTCTGCAGCTCCACTCTGCTATTTCATGCAGTATCTGCACCGCAGTTGTGGCCAAATGCTTTCCAGCTGTGGGTAGCATCTTTCAAGGAGATAATATCTTGGGGGGAAAAAAACCCAATTTACCACTTCTCCTGCTCCAGGTGGAGCCACACCAACTTTCCTCTGTGGTTGCATCTCCTCACGGGCCAGGTGCCCGCCCCGCTCACTCCTCCTGATGCAGAGGCAATTTCAGCCTCAGCGTGTTAAAAAGAATAATTTGTCATTAACCATTTCCCAGCTGTCACTATGATGCTGCCACAGGGGAGGCCCAGCAGCTTAATGGTATCTCAGCTGGGATCGAATATGACTCCACCACAGTTTCAGTAGCTTTGGTTTATTAGGTTGAACATCTGGGCAAAGACATTTAAAGCTCTTGTACGGTTGCCTCAAATACAGAGCTGAGTCAGCTTCATATCTAAAAAATGCTGCTATCACCATGCACATCCCCTACTTCAGTCTGATTTCACAGGCTACACTCTTAATACAATTGGGGATAATCTGGAGTTTCCCTAGACATGTCTGCAACATCAGAGAAAAGCATGTTTAATAGTAATACTATTTCATTATCATTCCTTAGAGACCTGCGTTTGTGTTGTGTCTGGTCCATGCCAGGCACTGAGCCACAGTAGATGACCATTTCCACTGCACAGGCAAATGCTGTGAAAGAAAAAGCCAGCAGCTGCCAGGCACTGCAACATTAGATGCCACCAGAATTTTTCTGCTATAACACAAACCTGAATCTTCCATCAGATCCTTCTCCAGAGCTTACCCTTCATCCTGCATGATCATCCTCTGTCACCTACAAGTGTAATGCAGTGATTACCATCACAGATATGGGCATGAAATACATGATTCTCTGGATAAAAGTACAGCTGAAGCCCTGTGAAGAGGGCTCAAGTCTGTAAAGGGAACAGGGCAGAGCTGCCAGCTGCCAGGTTGGGTGTGAACCAAAATAAGAAAGTGTCTCTGAGTTAGTTTTCCTCCAGATGTGCAGAGGTGCTCCTCAGAGTATTTGCATTTTTATTATTTTTAGTGAATCAGTAACTGATAAGATTCCTCCAGTGAAGCCAGATATAGATCCCGTGATCGTGCGATGTGGACCCTAGAAATAATGCCATGTCAGTGTAAAAAGGGCAGAAAGGGGTACATCAGTCCCATTGGTGCACAGGAGTGTCTCACTCAAGTCTCCTGTCATAGAATCATAGAACGGTTCAGGCTGGAAGAGACCTTAAAGACCATCCAGTGCCACCCCCTGCCCTGGGCAGGGACACCTCCCACCACACCAGGTTGCTCCAAGCCCCCTCCAACCTGGCCTTGAACCCCTTCAGGGATGGGGCAGCCACAGCTTCTCTGGGCAACCTGGGCCAGGCTCTCACCACCCTCACAGCAAAGAATTTCTTCCCCACATCTCAGCTCAATCTCCCCTCTTTCAGTGTAAAACTTGTCCTATGGCTCCCCTCCCTGATCCAGAGTCCCTCCCCATCTCTCCTGGAGCCCCTTGAGGGACTGGAAGGGGCTCTAAGGTCTCCCCGCAGCCTTCTCTTCTCCAGGCTGAACCCCCCAACTCTCTCAGCCTGTCCTCCCAGCAGAGGGGCTCCAGCCTTCCCAGCATCTCCAGGGCCTCCTCTGGACCCTCTCCAACAGGTCCGTGTCCTTCTGATGTCAGTGGCCCCAGAGCTGGACACAGCACTCCAGGTGGGGTCTCCCCAGAGCAGAGCAGAGGGGTAAAATCACCTCCCTTTCCCTGCTGGCCACGCTGCTGGGGATGCAGCCCAGGATGTGGGGGGCTTTCTGGGCTGCCAGTGCACTTTGCTGGCTCATGTTGAGTATCTCATCCACCAACACCCTCAAGTCCTTCTCCCCAGGGCTGTCCTTCCAGCTGTGCTCAGCTCCCAGCTGCCCCTCCACCAGGTGGGCTGTGCTCCACGGGCATCGCTCTGCTGGAGGCATCTGAGCCCCAGGTGCTCACAAAGGCACACCAGCCTCTGGAAGCTTTACAGGAGGGATGTGCAGAAGAAAGGACCAAGCATCACCCACTCCTACACAGACACCTTGCAGGAGCAGCTCAAAATAATTCTCTCCTTTCAAGGATGAGCCCTCAGCTCTTGGGTGTTTGCCTCTGTCAAGCAGTGTCAGCAAAGCCTGCTGGGCACTTAAGCACTCTTCAAGAAACAAAACGCAGTAAATAATTACTACCTTTGCACGTTCCTCTCCCCCTCTCATCCTCCCTTCACGTGGAGGCAATCCTGTCAGTTCCCAGGCAGCATTTAACCTTCAATATCTCCATTTAACCATTCGTTTTGCTCTGTGTGAGGTGACACACAGCATCCCAAATGACACTTGGCGCCGTGCTCTTCGCACATCTGCAACGGACCTATTTGGGGCTGCAAAGATGGGACACCCCGTACTGTGCCCAGGATGGGTGCAGGTGGAGAGGAAGGGTGGGATGGGAGCTCAGCAGAGACCTCATCGCTGCCAAAAACACAGCCAGGGGTGCCAGTGGGGGGGATAGAGACAAAATTCCAGGTGTGAACATCTGAGGCACAGCTGCCCAGGAGGCTTTGGGACAGACAGGAGCTGCGGGAGCAGCAGATAAAGCCCACCAGAGCGTGGATGCTACAGGCTGCAAAGCTGCAAAGCCTGGTGAGGTGCTGGCAAACCGCAGTTCACCCACAGCTGCTGGCTCCCTGCAGCTGCAGCAAGGTCACCAGCTTCTCCGAGCAGCCAAAACAAACCAATTTTGGCTTTGAACACTCCCTGTGTTCATTTTCCTTTCCTCTGGGCATGTTGTTCCTTACCAGTAAAGGCCAGGCTCGTGTTACTTCATTTTCATTTTCGAATTCAACTTATTTGTGATATTTTCTCTCCGCAAAGCTGGAAAATTGAAAACCTGTCTTCTCCTCCTTCCACTCCCAGGTTTTGAAATCTTTATTATGTGGGTAAAAAGATTTCCATCTTACTGTAAATATTTATAGCCTCTCAAAACCCATATTTGAACATTTTGCTAAAAAAATAAAAGAAAAAAAAGAAATCCCTATTATTTTTTTTTTCCCAAAGGAGAAAACAAGACACTTTCAGCACGGTGGAAAATGTTCTCATTTGGGTCAGACTGCTATTTTGTGTACAGGACTGATAACCATCCGCAATTATCATGGGCAGACAATTGGGTGAGTGTTCCCTCGCAGCCTGAAAGGGCAGGTCGCTCGCAGCGGATCTTACTCATTAAAAGTAAAGAGTAACACGGGGATGTGTCAGTGGCACCTTCAGCCAGATTGGCGTGCCGAGCCCTCCCTCCACACCGGGGCCGTGTAGGTGGTGACTCCTGTCAAAGAGGAGCCCTAGAGGAGGTATAATTAACAATCACATCTTCATCCCAGAAAGAATGGGATTCCAGGGTGATGGATGAAAAACCTGAAGCTGCAATAACTCTTCACATTAAGCATTACAGTGCTCTGTCTCTGATGCTCCTCACTGACTTCATTAGAGCGTCAGTAAGCTCTTCAAATGAGGGTTATATTTCCAAAGATTTAGTCAGCGTGGCTTTGCTCTGAAAGACAAGAGTGGAGCACCTCCTCTTCTGGTGGAGGAGGTGGGTGGGAGGACATCATGGGGCAGTTCCCAACTCTCTTACTGACTTTTGGGTTGCCTCAGTGAAGACAATAGACTTGCTTGAGTTTACCTGCCTGTTTTAAACTGAAAGAGGGGAGATTGAGATGGGATCTGGGGAAGAACTTCTTTGGTGTGAGGGTGGTGAGAGCCTGGCCCAGGTTGCCCAGAGAAGCTGTGGCTGCCCCATCCCTGGAGGGGTTCAAGGCCAGGTTGGAGGGGGCTTTGAGCAACCTGGTGTGGTGGGAGGTGTCCCTGCCCAGGGCAGGGGGTGGCACTGGATGGGCTTTAAGGTCCCTTCACACCCAAACCATTCTGTTTGAATATTTGCAGTCATGCATATGTACACGACAAACAGAAATACTGCATTTTCCCCAAACTGCCCCATTGCCTGGGTAATTACACGAGCCATATGCTGAGGTCCTTCCTTATGTCAATGCCCTGCTGCAGTCAAAGGGGCACTGCCAGTGTGACAGATGGGCAGCTCCGAGAACGGCCCGACCAGGACGCGTGCCTTGGGAGCGCACACAGGTGCCTCTGGGCTCATAAATGCAGAATTGATGGTGCTTGGTCTGGATCTTGCAAAGTCTGCAAATGGCTTAAGAGAGGCCCCTTGAAAATGTGTCCCAGGTGGATAAACTCAAGGAGATGGCAATTCCTGCCTCCTTTCCACATCTTAGAGGGACACAGCCATGAGCTTCTCCGGCTACATCATTCCTGATACTTCCCTGTGATTCAGAGTTACGTGCACCCACATAGGTACATATACAAACATGTAAATACATGCTTACACACACCTCCGTGCACATGCGCACCTTGTATATAGGTATTTTTATTTATCCTGCCATTTAGAAATTACTGTCAACCTCTTTATAATACATTATTATTCCATCAGGATCACTTCAGCTAGCAAACGCTCAAGGTACAACTGCCCCGAGGTCTCCTGGTATGATGTACATTAAAGTTTAATGCTGTATTGATGTGTGCATTGTGTTCCATACGAGCCAAGCTGTTCCATTAACTATGCACAAAGGGCTATGAAGTTATAACATTTATCTCCGCGGACGCCCCAGATTACTTTTTCCTGTTGCATGCCTCCAAGGCTAAACATCTAGTCCTCAATTTACGTAGAGCTGTTAAAATTTTTAAACCTTTGTAAATGACGAACAGTTTATCAACGTAACTGCATTTTTGTCATCCTTGGCTGGGGAGGATAAAGAAATATTGGCAATTTTCCAATGGTCATTTATTTTGGTTTTTTTTTTTCCCATTTAAAGCACAAGTTGGGTAGAAAGAGTTTCCATTTTTAATGGATAAATGTTTTATTAAAGATATAAAGACCACAAAGATTTGTAACTTTAATAATCTAGTTTCTTATTTTAAAGTCTGTAACATTATTATTTATTGAACAACTGGGGATATTTCTTACAGGATCACAGTTCAGCAGAACCACGGCAAAATGGATAACTCCGCGCTATCTGGGGGAAAATATTCTGGCTGACTTAAGAGCTTCCTGACAGGATTTTTTTTTTTTAATAATTTTGAAAATAAATTTGTCACTGGCTGTTTACAATAAGGCCTATAAAGTTTCAAAGGGAAGTCTTTTTTTCTTAACTTTACTTCTGCTGCTGCATATGCTGGAGTGTCCTTACAACCCTGCTCACATATTCTGCAAATTATTCTGGTTTCTATGCTAAGCCAATTTTTTTTTTTCAGCCTTTGCTGTGCTACAGCAGAGCAATAACTGCATTTTCCCTTCCCTGCAGGGTGATCTGTTGCTCTCAGGTGACTTAGTGAATTGGAAAGGGAAAAGGAACATAATTTTTGAACTTTATTTTGCACTCCCTCCTTGGATTTCACTTCATGGGGTTTTTTTTTGCATGTTCTTCTTCTGCTTATTAGATATTGCAAGGACTGTGTGAATAACTGGCTTCCTAAGACTTAGGTCTGGCAGTTCAGAAAATTCAAAAGAGAGAACAAAGTCGTTTGCACTGATGAGAATATTTTTTTTTAATTTCAGCATAAAAAATTAATGCTTATGCTTGAGCACTCTAAAATGGTAGAAGTATTCTGCAAATAAGTCGAAAAAGAAAAATAGTTAATAGTAATACTTGTGCTCAACTGTAGCTGACAATAAAAAATTTTTCTACAAAAATCTCAAAACTTGCACTTTCTATCTCCAGTAAAAATTGTAGAGATTTTCCAAAAAACATAGTTTCTGTTTTCTAAAAAGAGACCTTTTGGGTTTATCTAACTCCTTTAAAGCCTGGACAAAATAAAAACAAAGTGTCATCCTGCAATAGTCAGTGTTCAGCTGGTGACCAAATAACATTAAACACCCAAAACTTAAAACATCTAAACTTTTTCACTCGATTCAGCCCAGAAACCTGAATATGAAATTGCTATCCCACATTAGAGCTCTTAAGAGAAAATACTTGACAATTTCAGGCTACTCCTCCCTGCATGGTCATGTCTGACACAATACCAGGTCAGCGAAACTTTTTGTTTGTTTGTTTATTTGTTTCCTTGTTTAATTTTGGGTGCGAAATGTTCCTGACCAGATGCGCAGCCTTCTGATATAATAGTCTGTTATCTCAGATCTGTATGTACAAACACTCACTTACACTTCTAAATCTGTATATGGGCTATATTCAAAACTCAAACAGTGAGTAACTCATTGTAAAAAAATAACACCAAAAAAACAAAACCCCAAAACAAAACGATTTTTTTTTCCACTTTCTAGTAGAGATCTGATTGGCTCCATCTGAGGGCTCTCCATTAAATCTTTTGCACTGAGTAAATACCAGTTACTGAAAACAAAACCATCCAAGGGAGGGGGACATCTTCAATTAGCTTTTTCAATCACATTTACCACAATATAGTGTGAAATTATAAAAATATTGTATTTCAATATTTTCTAAGCAAAAATATCTGCTTTTACTTTTTAAACATGATGACTTTTAAAAGGCTGCAATTAGAAAGAACTATTTGAAACCATCTATTTAACCATTTACTAACCATTAACCATTTATTTAACCGTCTATTTAACCATTTAAACATCTATTTAATCAACTGTTTTAAAACATTTCAACAGACCTGAGTGAAGAGGTGTTTCTCAAGCCTCAACTTGCAGGAAAGCTGATGATTTTGGGTGTTACTCCTTAGTCAGAGGAGGCCATTTGGTGCCTTTGAAACTGCAGAAAGTCTTATGGGATAATATGTCCCAGGTAGCTCAGGTGGTTACTGGTAAGGAACCCTAGATCTTGCCCAAATTATTTGAGATTTCATGTTCCCCCTTTCACCCCAACAAGTAAAATCCACCTCTGTATGGACAGGGCCAGGACCTGTGGTTTGTGTTACCACAGCTACTCCCTGACTCTGAATGGACATTGCTCACACGCTGCTGAACCTACCAGGAAATTATCTGAGAGAGTGCATCAGGCTTGTTTCGCATGTTACATTTGGCCAAATTCTACCCAAAAAATCATGGTACATGGGCAGAGGTGTTTGTGCACAGTTGGCATGTGGCTGTATGAACAGCCCTGCTCAACAGGGACATGGGACATGGCTTTGTCACATCCCAAACATTAAAAGGTGAGCAGCGTCTGTGGCTGGTGGCATCTGCCACTTGTTTATATTCTGTATTAAATGTGAAACTGGGCATCCTGGACAAGTTTCAGAGCTCCCTCTGGACACAAAATTGTAGGTCATCCTCAACCCATTTTGCTGACCCATGAGACAAATTGCGTTTCTATTAAATCAAGCCTTCAAGGAACATCTTCCCTGACTTGACAGTGACTAGTTAAGTCTGGCTTCCAGCAAATAACTGTGGAGCGACAGGCACCTGACAGTGATTTCTCAGCGCCTGGGCTGCAGTTCCCTCTTCTTTTCCCTGGCAGGCTGCAGAGCAGCAGCAGGCTACCGGCACGTGCTTCAGGGAGGGAGATTCTGATTTCACTCCCAGCCTTTCTGAGGGAAACATTTCTTGACAGCAGACCTACAAGGTGTGGACAGAAATAGACCTTGGCTATAAGAAGGAGAAATTGCCAAAACAGCCAATTCATGAGCCAGTAATATTAGGAAACCTGATAAGTTTATAAAACTTGAGTGAAGAAATTAATACATTTAGTAGATAAAAATAAAACCTCAGTGGAAGGTGGGGATTCTCCAAGCCTTCTCTGGTGGCCCTGTGACTCCAGACCACATTAAAAGCAAATGAACCAAGGAAACAGGCTGATGCTTTGGTGGAAAACTGCTGCGTTGAGGCCAGTAATAAAAGTTTGTTAATTTTGCCTCTTGACTCCTGTTCAGGAACATCTGCAGTTTTCCCCAGTAATTTCTAAGATGGCAGGTTAAGCAAAAGTAATGTTAATTAGGCCATCTCTACTGTTGGACTAACCTGAGGTTGATGGTTCTCTGTCTACTACCATTGCCAATGGTAAATTTTGAAACATGCTGCTGGCAAGTTCAATCATGCTAATGAATACTGGATCAAGTGGGAATTCCTTGGGCCCCAGAGCTGGGGGTCCCACCTCAATCAGTGATTTCACTCCAAGGTTCCCAGCTGTCCCTTAAAGCATTGGGAAAGCTGGACAGGGAAACCCTGGGCCATGAAGGTAAAAACCCCTGAAGTCATCTGCTGGAAGATATTGCAGGTCTGTGCAGCATAACCTGGTATCTGGCCACAGTGGGTTATTTCATAATCTAAATAGGTCTTTGCATAGAAGGATTTAACTCTGTTTACAATGAAGATGTCTTTCAAAACCTCAAGAGACACACTAAATCTTAGTAAAGTTCACGTACTGGGATATCTCAAATAACTACTTCATGCACTAAGCCAGCAGGGAAAGGAATGCAAAAGCCAGGGAGACAGAAGAAAAAAAAAAAAAAAAGCCAGTGAGGTCAGGGAAGAACTGGAGCTTGTTTCTGGAGAGGGAGAGCTGGGACTGCTGTATAAGGATGCAGTGAGGGAAATAACCCCCCACCCTGCCAGCCCTGCCTGTTGCTGGGGTCCTGTCACAAGCAGGATGGGTGGATTGTGAATTGCTGAAGGTTTCCTGCCCAAGCGAGCCCCCAGCACAAGAAAAATCCCAATTTTTCACGGTGTCTGCCAGGGAAAGATGGAGAAACAAACCAAGAAAGAAAGGATGGGACTGGCAAAGCTTATTTAGGTGTTGTGAAACAGGAGAAGTGATGAAAGAGCCAGGGGTAGCAAGCTGGTGCTTGGCTGCGTGATACCTCCCTCCCACCTCGCTGCTGGTGTGAGAGCAGAGGATGCTCCAGTTCCCGTGTGCTGAAAGAACAGGCCACCCACCACATCTCCTCGGGGGAAGCTGTCCCTCCTCATCAGCTCCAATGCAAAGCCCTTGCTGGGGGCACAGGGATAAGGAGCACAGCCTCTGCAAAAGCTGCTGTCCCCAGAGTCCTGACCTGGGGGTCTGAAGAAGGCAGCTCTACCAAAAAAAAGACCCACAAAACCTCCCCACCCTAAGATTTCAACCTTACCTAGGAATTCAACAGTAATGATGCCACCTGGGCTGTAAACATGGGGCCTGAGGAACCCCTATGCTGTGGGTGGCATGGGAGCACATGGAGAAGTCAGACTGCCAGGCAACCAGGTCTGCCTGACCTAGTGCCTCTCTTAGGTAGCCTTTATCCCTTGTGTTCACAGCATTAGCAACCCCAGGGATTCAAAACCTCTTCACCTGGGTGTCACTCAGCTTTGCTGTCCCTCAGATGCTTCTTTTTAATTGTCTTCTTTTTGCTTACCCCGTCAGCATTGACTCCAAGCCATTCCAACACAGCTCTCAGTGCCACACACCATGTGCCTGAGATGAAGAGAGATGAAGGTGTTAACGGCCAGTCTTCAAGAGCTCTTTCTTCTCTGGGTCATCGCGCTCATCAGCTGTTCATGCTCTCGAGGCCAGATAGCATAGGAGACACGGTACTGTAGGAGACAGGGGAACTCCAGGGTAACCTATTGAGATATTCAGTTGCTGACATGATTAGGGGTCTCCCTGTTGTTTCTGCAAGTTTATGACACTGGTAGCACTCGCCAGAAATTTCCTCTGAGAGAGCTAAGTGTTGGCAGATGATTTGCATCCTGAGGGTACAAAAAGAGTTAATGTCCCCTCATCCTGGCAGGAGTTGTAGCTCTAATTCCCTTTTCTGCTGAGATCAGCAGGGTCTAATTCCAGCTAGTAGCATCCATGGAGGACAGAGCAGGAGCTTAGGATTTCAAGCTGAAACCTTAGGAAACAAATGGTCCGTCCTTAAGGCCCCCACTTGATTGTTATCAGATTCATTTCCATTTCGGTTTAAACCAGAACTGTTTGGAACCCAATCTTCCCAATATCTGGATGTATGGACCAACGGGGACTGGGAAAGAGCAGTGCTTATGCTGGAACTGCAGGACACACCAGAGATGTGCCTTGTGGCCATAGCCAGGATGGGGACATTAACACTTCATCCACAACAACCCCAAGAGTGTGATTGGGCTGACTGGTACAGCCCCACGGGGAAGAGGCAATAAAGCCACCACTGAAAGTGGATGAAGAGAATTTGTCATGCTGAACAAGTGCTATAAAGGTCTTTATTGCCACTTGTTGGGGAAGTGCCTTGCTCTTGACAGTGATGGAGTCCTTCTGAGCTGAAGATATTTATCCACAGGGATAAATCAGGACTTATTTTACTGAAGAGCTGGGGTCTGATCTCAGAACACAAAGCAACCGAGTGCTCCCAAGGTTCCTCTCATGTCAGCTCAAAACCACCTCAGCCCCCAGCAAAGGAACTCTGCAGGGAAGCAGCAATGCAGTGGGGGGTCCTTGTGCTTGCCAGGCTCCGGAGCCAGGAATGGGGCAAAGACCAGGACACTTCAGTGCACATCACACCAGTTGCTTGCACTTCACTTGCTCTTTATTCACTGCTAGTGCAAAGCACCCAAGAGCCTCCGTCCTCACCAGGAGGAGCAACTGCTCCCTTGCACCCAGAGCTCAGGAAGAGAAGCCAAGCTGGTCCCATCGACCCTTGGTCAGTTCTACCAAGGTAGGCTAGTCCCATCAAGCCTGGTTGGTCCTGCTGAGGGAGGCTGGTCCCACACAAACACACTGTCAGCTCTGCTTTTTAGACAAGGCTGGTCTGGGAGCAAGATGAGAAATCGGGGGTCAGAGCTGCTGTGGGGTCTGAGGCTGCTTTTGCTTGAGAGTCCTGATGCCGAGTTACTCTTTGTACATCTTAAAACTGTAGGTAAGACCAGGGTCAGGCCCAGAGGAGCTCCATCCTCCTCCTCCCTCCCTTCCCTTGCCCCATTTTGTGGCCCATACCAAACTTGCTGAAAGGCAGGAAGAAGCAAAGGCAGAAGTGCTGAATCGCAGCTTGAAAAACGACAGAGAGTGATTATTGCTGTCCAGGAGAGAAGGATTAATACATCAGCCCAGTGTGAGACTCGTATTTTGGGCAGAGTATTTTCATACAGGCGAGAATCTACATCAATTTCTTCAACTACTTGATTCATAGAAAAACAGTGCTGCAGAAACAAGAAAAAAAAAAAAAAAGGGAAAATAAAGGCTTAGAGGATACTTGTATTAATGTGCGGCAAGGTACCAGTGGCAGGAAAAAGCTGATTCTCGGGCTGTGTTAATAAAAAACATTGAGCTGATGCAGAAGATCTGTTGCCTATTTTCCCCTTTCTAAACTGCCTCTCCGTCAGGAAAGGTGAGGGATCCAGTCCAGCACTCTGCCTAATAGGAAGAGGGGAGAAAAGGTCTGTTAAAGCTTGGATGGTGTGCTGCTGCTCAGCAGAGTGAGTGTGATGGATGGGGTGGTTGCTCAGCATCAGGCAGGGTGCAAAAGGACCTCAGTAACATCTATTAAAGCAATCCATTTTCCCGGGCTCATCTGGCACTCACTCTTTGTCACCACACTTGTTACCTTCTCTTGATGGTAAATGCTGGGGAACTTCAAGGTATTTGAACAGTCAGAGACGACAAATCCCTACTAAGAAGAAAGTGTAAAACAGCAGGAGAAACATGTCGGCTTCATCCTGAGTGAACATTAAATACACTTCACATTTGTCTAAGGAGACAGTTAATGGGAAAACGGGCTCTTTAATTGAACAGGCTGAGAGTTTCACGCAGTTGCATATAACAAACGCGCAGGAGAAAGCCATTTTTCTACACAGGGATCCTAGCCTGGGTGAGGCAGGAGGGAGCATTTTTTTTTTTTCGAGAGAATTAACAGCAAATGCAAGTGGCTGGTGAGGACAATCCAACGCGATGCTTTCCCCAACACGGCTCTATTTAAAGGAGCCGAGAGGGGCCTTGTTTCAGCCATTCAGCCCAAAACTGGCCTAAGGCAAGGCAAAAGCAGCGGGTTATTTTTGTTGTGTTTTACAGTCGTCTCAAAGCCTGGGGCACGCCAACTGGTATGTTCAGCTTGTCGAGGTCACCAGAGCCCTCTGCAGAGGGGGGTTTTTTTCTTGCTGAGTGACTCACAGACAGCATTGCTCACCAGGAAGGTGATGTGTCTCTGCCATACATGCTGGTGTCGGTGTTGCACCTTCTGCCAATTCCACCATGCCTGGCAAGAAGCAGTTAATTGGATTTGGTGATCCCTCTGACGGAGAACTTAGCATTACGGGGTGCCACACTAGCCCCTCCACACCTGTGTGTGACCCCTCAGCCAGACTGGGTGGGTATTTCTCATCAGCCTCTGAAGTACCGGCTACCGACAGCTATTGCAGTAAGGTGCCAGCCACGGTAGCCCAGGAAATACTCAGACATTGCGTATAAGTTCTATAAAATGTATTTTCCCTGACACATGAAGCGTGCTGCACATGTCCACTTGCAGTTACATCAATCTTCCCGGCTCCCCTTGAGTGTTCCCACCCTGTTGCACAATCCTTCAAACTCATTCTCCCGCAGCACAACCACTTCACAGTCTAAAGAGCACCTGAGATCCTGGGATTAACCTGAATATCATTTTCCTTTGCTTCCTAGAAATGCTGTTCAGAGGTGGCAATCCCTTACCTGCCCAGGGTGTGCAGCAGAGGGTGGTGGGGCCAGGGACACAGCTGCAGTGCACCTGCTTTCATTGTTATCACGCTAATTAATAACATGGTAATTAAATGAAGAAACCCCATTACTGGAGTATCAAGGGAAGGGGCAGAGGTAGGAATGTAGTAAGAGAGAGATTGAAGGAGTGTCCTTGCTTGACCAGTCCTCCATCACACCAGCTTATTAAACTCTGTATTAAAAGCAGTGGCTTTCCCCTTGCTCCCCAGGGGAGGCTGTTAAAGAGCTCCCCTTATCATACATCAAGGAATCTCCTCATTTGCAACTAAAATTTATACTTAACCATTTTGTTCTTGTTCTGTAGCTTGTATCAGCTCTCCTCCATGAACATTTACCTCCCCCATGGGCAGCAGCCCCCTCTCTTCTCCACAGGTGTTTATGGCTGAACATGCTGCCTGAGCATCCTCTCTTTTTTTCCCCTGTATCCTCACTGCTCTTCTCCATGCCTGCAAAGACAAAACCCCTCAGTCTGGGCAGAAACCCAGCAGTGACCTGTAATTGGCCAGGCTGGGAGGACAGCAGCAGCCTTTGGGGACAGCCGGGTGGCTGTTGGGGCTCAAGCCCTGAGCGTGGGTGCCTGGAAGGAGCTGGCACCAGCAGGGTTCAAGCAACTACTCCAGGTCATTTGTTTTAACAGGTAGGATTTGCTTCACCATGCATGGATACAAACTAAGTGATACTAACTCATTGCAGCTGCCTCTGGACAGGTAGCAGGAGGCAGCATCATACCTGGGTGTCAAAATGACATTGTGGTCATGCTGACGGGCTTTAGGAGCCTTCTCCTCAGCACACACTGCCTCAGGTCCTCCATGCCATGCCATGCCATGCCAGGGCAGGTTTCCAGGGGCAGTATCTCCTAATAGTGGTACCACAGATCTTTTTTCCATCTCTTTTTTTTTAATTTTTAATATCCTCTTCCTCTCCTCTTTCATTTACCTGGAAGCTGGGGACATCCTCAGCTGCCCCATCCAGCAGCATAAAGGCAGCTGATGGGTTTTCTGTCACGTCTGCATTTTCTGTCAGGTCTGGATTGCTAATTCCCAGAGCAACATCGCAAACGGAAACCCTCATCAATGCCAGGAAATTCTCTCATTCTGTGTGTGCTCGTTAACTGCATTTATTTAGCAAAAGGGCAGACAGGTACAGCAGGTCTGAGGCTCGAAAGGCCACAGGGAGCTCTCTTTCTGGCTTGCCTTACTCTACTAACTGTGTTATCCCAATAACAGCTGGGCATAGAGATACCATAACTCTCCCAGTTTAAATGAATGCTGCCCCACTGCAGGACCAGAAGATCTCCCTTGAAGACTCTGACTTGGTAAGCTGGGTACATAGATGCCCTCAAAGGAGCTCTGCTCCTTCACAGCCCGGGTAGTGTTAGACCACATTAAACATATTTCAGGGACCTTTGTATTCATTTCTTATCCCAGTACTGAACTGGAAGGTCAATTCCAGTCACAGACAATGAACGGCCAAGGACCAGTCCTCCTGGTATTCCACACTGGGATTCTCAGGAGAAGGGGGATGCACCTGCCCAGCATGAGCAGAAGCCTTTGTTACAGAACTAAAAAGGGAAGTCATTGCCAGGAGAAAAGAGAAGCTGGTGCTTGAATCCCTGACGTGATTGCACTCTGCCTGGCCAACCCAGTGCTGTGCAGATTTTCCTAGAGGGGAGTGAGGAGGTTTCTGTAAGTCCATGAACCTCCAGCCAGAATGAGCTCTGGGAAGGGCCGTATCTGTCAGGGACATGTGCCACAGCTCTGCTGGCCATGTCTCTGCTGCAAGACAGGTTGCCCAGAGAAGCTGTGGTTGCCCCATCCCTGGAGCAAGGCCAGGTTGGAGGGGGCTTGGGGCAACCTGGTCTGGTGGGAGGTGTCCCTGCTCAGGGCAGGGGATTGGAAGTTGATGATCTCTAAGGTCCCTTCCAACCCAAACCATTCTATGATTCTAAGATTCTAAGACAAGCAGTAGATGTGCTCTATTCGTGTCCTGACGTGAGGACTGCATATCTCTTAATATCCATCAAAGATAAAAAATTGTAGGCCTCTAGGCATAAGAGTTAAATAAGTACATTCTGCTTCATCTTTAACATAGGACTGGACATATTGTTCCTACTAATAGAGGAAGAACAATTAGCCTTAGAGAGTATTAACGTGTTGAATCTGCAATGTAATACGGATTTGTATGTCAAATCTCCTTATAAGACTCCAGTGAAGTGAGACTGAGGTTTCCAAGGCATTTGCAATGCTAATACTCAGCAGTGCCACGTATCAGGTGATATTGCATGACAGGGAGGGCTATGGGTACAGTGTTTACCAAAGGAAGAAGAGTTATTATACAGGATATAAGACATATAGCCAATGGGTCATTTACAAATACACATGTGACGTTAAGTGGTCCAGGAATTCAAAAAAGGGTTTTCTTAAAGGGTGAGCTGCTCTCCTGGGAAGACATCTCTGATCTCTTTTAACTCATCTTGTTTCTACTAAGTCATAGGGGTTGTGACTTTGATAATAAGCTGTCAGGATTTGCCTGTTCGAAGGTGTGATATTAATAAGAAAGAGTATTAAATGTGTGTCTTGTCACTTTTGCTGTTGAGGGAATAAAATACTTCCTTAATAACCATTCTGTCTGTTTGGAAGGATGGACCTTGTTAAGGAACAGGTATTTGAATGTCTGGTCTTTACCCAACAGTTTATACTCCACCGCTGCTAAACCCATGGAGTCAGTAAGGTTGAAAATTCACTGTTTTCTGATGGTTGTTGGCCTCTGTGCAACATAACAGAAGGTGCCAGACCAGGACTTACCAGGCAAGTGTCCACACAATTCAGTCCACAACAAACTCCAGTGGCCATGATGAAGACACACACCAGGGAAGGAGTTCATTGAGGAAACTCCATACTGCTGTTCCGGGTGTTCAGAATTTGCAACCTTTAGAGATGGCTGGGAATTTTCCAGCAGACTGTGTCTTCAGTGAGAAAAGTCAGTTGTCCAGCACTGAAACACATCAGAGGAACATGCAGGCTTTATTGAAATTCTAATGGAAAACTGCCATGTTTTCTGTTCCGTCAAGCTGGAGGGCGGCACAGACTCCCCTGTAACAAAACCAGCTCAGCAGCTGTATTTTCCAGGGCTTGCACATTTGTATCTCCTTGGCAAACCATGCTGATCACTGGAAGCCTGGGAAACTGGGCTCCAAACACCAGTTTCTGGGTCCAGACTCCCAGTCTGTCCAGTGTGGGATGTTCTCTCCAGGAGACTGTGACTGTCCTGGAGCTGGATCTACCAGAGCTTCTAGGGTAAGCAGGATGCCATAAACACTGGCTTCACCTCCCAGAAACCTGCTCCCCTCACAAAAGCCTGAGCTCCAGGAAAGTTGGGGAGCCTCAAGAAAAAGTTTTAAAAAGTGAAAAATGAAATGCCTGGCTTAATATTTTTTAAATCAACCTAACAAAAGGTTTTGCCCTCTTTAGAAGACAGCAGTTTTCTTCCCACTTTATAATATATGTACATTTAAAGTTATTTCAGAAAAAAAATTCCCATCTCCAGTCAGCAATAGTAGCTGTGAAGATGTCAGTCTTGATGGACTTTCCCTGGAAGTTTTCACCAGCACTATTTTCCAGAAATCAGTTTGAACCCCATTGAAATCAGTTGGTGTTCCATTTAACACAATTTTGATCTTTCCTTTAAGAGGAAGTTAAGTTTTACAATTACTAGGAAAGGCTGGCCCCTTCCATCCCACTATTTACTTCCCTCTTTTCTTTCCACACACAAAACTGGAGTCATCCAGGAGGTGTTAATTATTTGTTTTATGTATTCCCTTATCCCTTTCCTATGTTAGTGGGAAATTGTGTTTAAATGGCATTTTCTTCAGCGCTGTTATCATAAATGTGCTGTAAAGCAATTTGGCATGCCCAGTTTCCAGGGGCTTTCTGAGAAACAATTTATGACTCCACAGTAGTGACTGATATCGTGGCTCAGTTCATGCTTTGCTAAACTAATGTCTGCAGCTAAAAAAGAGAAGAACCCGCGCCCACAGACATCCCCAGCTGGTCGCATTCACAGATCTGGAGATTCATGAACCAGTGAATGCTCCCAATTTGCCCAGCAGATGAATTTGAATGAGCGTGCAGAAGTCCACCCCATAAACTGGGTAATGGGCGCCAGTTATTGTGGTTCATGCAGTAAATGCCCCCAATTTGCTGCCACATGAAAATAGCTCAAACCTTTCATTGCATCTGGGCTGAAGAATAGAGTTGTGTGAACTCCAGCCACTGGTGACGCAGAAGTTTTTGTCCATATGCGGCTGCTCTGCAGCTTCATACCAGTGACTCTAATAGCCAGTTTTGCTGGTCTTTTCAAATCACTGCCATTTGTGTGCGCTATTTAATGAGAGAGCCCTCCTCCAGCGCCGACCTCCACTTTCCATCTGCCCATGTCCCCCAGTCACGGCCGATGGTGAGACGCAAAGATACCGAGGCAAACACAGATAATGGCGCTCAAAATGTCAGGTCCCATTTCTTTTCAGAAGAGTCATCTTTTCCTCATGTGGGATGTAAAAACCAGACAATTATGCCCTCTAAGTATCCTTCTCTAAGGCATAAAGGAACAGCCTGGGCAGTTTCTGAATGTAGCTCATAACTTTCTGATCCTTCCTCTCATTTTAGCAGCATAAAATATTTGTATTTCCTGTCCCAAACCACTGTGTAGGAAGACAAAATAGAGGTAAGAGCCGTAATTTTCAAGAACATGGGCTCTTTAGAGCTGTTCAGTACAGAGGTGCATCAGAATCTCCCTAGAATGGAAGAAGGCATCAAAAAAGGGTGACATTTTTCCTTTACTTAATCTTCCCGCTCGTGGGGGTGCGGGACGCAGCTGAGAACGATGGGTCACACTGGCCTGGCCTCACATCTGGAGCTTGGCAACGTGTCTTAGACAAGCTACGAGGAGAAATGTGGCTGGCCTCTACTTTTAATTAGAAGGGAAAAAAATGGTCCTTGAGATTGCTTCTGAAAATGGTCCTCAGTGATGCAGAATTTCAGCTCCCTCTGATTCATGGAGCAACCCCAGCTCACTGATGTCTACCCATTAAAAATTGGCTGGATTTGGGCAGTTGTGGTACAGAAGAAATAGAAAGCAAGACACAGGAGAGAGAAATAAATCCAGGCAGATCCACCTTAGTCCTGCTCTTAGCTTTGTTCCCTCCTATCTGTAATAAGTTTCACTGGGCAGGCTTGGTAATACACCACTGAGCCAGAGTCATGTTTCACAGCACATCCCTGCTACTAAAAGATGGAAGAAAAGAGATATATATTGGTGAATGGAAAGCAAAGGCAGCAACACAGAAGAAGAGAGCTTGGCTTAGTATGGGAAGCAAAAATGGATGAGAGAAAGTTTTCTGTCTCCAAATAAAAAGCAAGAGAGTTTTGGACCGGTAATTTTCTCCTCCTCACTGCCTACACTGCATTTTAGAAAAGCTTAAGAAAAGCTTGGTTTGTCACACTGGCACGCTGCTGGCTGGATTGAGGGTGCCTGCGTGCACCCTGAAAGCAAACCAGGAGTAAAGGTGGTTCTTGAGGGACCGCTTGGAGTGTGGACAGGCTTAAGTACACCCCTTTGCCCTGGTCACCTCAGTATTCTCCTTCTGCCTTGGCAGGAGGGCAAGATCTTCTTAAAACCACTGGGTGTCACCATGGAAGGTGTGTTTTCCAGGCACCCTGTGATCAGCTATTTATAAGGACAGGATGGACGTACAGAATCATAGAATTGTCCAGGTTGGAAGGGACCTTTCAGATCATCTAGTCCGACCATCAGCCCAACTCTGGCAAAAAACATTGCTAAACCAGATGGATGGATGTAGATGGATGCACGGCAAATGTCAGCCCTCTACCCTGTCCTGAAAGCAGATTTCAATGATCTGAATTGTCAAAACCATCCTTTTCAGATGGATCCCACCCTGCTGTGGTCTGGGGGCTGTAAAGAGGACATGCCAGGCTGCCTGCGAGGGCAGAGGGCTCTCTGCTGGAGCTGCCTCTTCACACCATTGGCAGGTCTGAGGAACCAAAACCCAGACTGGTCTAGGGAGAATTTTTTTTTTTTTTTTTAAAAACCAACCAGCTCTATTTTGAATGACACGTTCCATTTAATCTGGAGTGAAACATTTCATTTTGATCTTTGAGGATGTGGAGTACTGATGCTGATGAAATGGGAGAAATGTTTAAAATGAAAATTATTTTCAAAGAGAAAAATCTCAGATCTTTGAATCTGAAAACATGGGAATGACATCTTCATCTTGGGAGATTCTCCCCCCACCTTACTTTTCCTGCTAATGCACATCTTATAAAGGCAGAAATGAAATCACAGAATATTTCAGTATTGCCAAATTTGCATTCCTTGTCAGGAAACCGTTTCTAATCAAGAAGCAGGGGGGGCTGTTGGGGTGAAACACGTCCTCATCTCTCGCAATGTTTCCTGGCAAAGCAGCTCCCCTGCTCCTGCTGCTGAATGCAGTTGCTCTGCCTTCAGTGATCGAAACACATGCTGAAAAGCTCCCCCTCTCCAGCTCCTCGGATGTCATCACCTATAAAGAGTGCTGCAGCTCTGCCTATAGGTGATGTCTGAGGTGAAATCCCCCTTCTCTGCAGCCAGGGATGGAAAAGCTGGTTAATGCGACCCAGCTGTCACTATTTCTCCCACCACAAAGGTAGACAGGAACCAGAGGTTTCATTTTAAATATAAATAAATAAATAAATAAAAATAGGTTTCTAGGCCAGATGATAGGCTATAAAGAGCATTTTCCAGCATGACAAGCATGATGTCATCCAACACCAAGACTATATATTTTTTACCAGGACCTCTCAGGAATTTTTCCAAGGTCTGCTGAGCATCCTTGCCTGTCGGGAGAACCGGAACAGCCCACCACAACTTGTCCCACTGAAATGAGGCGAGCGATAGGAAACACAAGAAATATCTGAGAAGCCTGGAAAAAACGTAGTGACAGGCTGAGGATTTTGAAACCAGCCTTTTCCTTTCTGGAAGCTCTTATGATGGGCTCACCATGGCCTGCACATTAATGGTCCATTAATCCTTCAGAAAGGACTCAATCATTTGCCATTAGACTTTGAGCTGAGTTTTCCAAAGAGCTCTGCACATTAACTGCACATGGAACACCTTTCAGGTGTGGATATTGAGCATTATAATTTAGCTTCAAGATCTTGGTATTTTAAACCTGTATTATGAAAAAAGAAACAACCCTGAACACACCTACATTTATCTCCCTCTGCGCTCGAGCCCCATTACACCATTCTGACAGCGCTAATTAGTCAGAAACCCAGTTTAAGTGGTATATTATAAGGTTACATGTAGAAATTTCTGTCCTAGGCTGAATGCTTAGTAAATGTGTTTTGTGGTACCCAAAGTCTTGCCCTTTGTCTAATATCCACGGTCATTATAAATTGGTACAACTTTCTGAAGCATTTTCAGCCTTCAGTGAGAAAACTCTCAAAGGAGAATGTGTTCCCTTTCCAAGCAGAATGCTTCTTTTGTGACAGCAGGTACATTTTCACGATTATCCATAATTTGCAGCAAAGTTATCATTTTCATAAAAACTCAGCAAGAATATAAATGCACACAGGGCACAAATACAGATGCATCCTTATTCAAAATGTTCCTACTTGCAGTTCTCATCTCCCTGCCTGGTTTTATTTCCAAACTTGCTACTTGTTTGCTTCTTTGGGATATTTCAACATACCACACCTGCTTGAACCCAGAACCTCCAAAATAACCAAAAAGTTATCAATAATTCTGGAGAAAAAAAAGAGGGAAAAAAGTCCAAAACCACAGGGAAAGTTCAGAGTTTGAACTTCTAGTGGCAACACAGGTTTTTTCTTATTTCATGGAAATAATTTATAACATCATTAATTTGAAGCAATTTGATATTCAGGCAGTGCAGTCTTGTTTCAAAGGCTTTTCAGGGCATGTTGGGTCTTGTTGAAATTTTGGGCAAGTAAAAGCACAAGCGCTACTGCAAAGGCAAGGGCGGCCAGTACAGGCTGCTTTCTTCCTCCTGCGTCCTTCTTCCATGTTTTCTCTGCCTGGAGTTCCCACCAACACTTCTCCTTTTCCCAACCGCTACTGGCACAACCGACCCCTCAAAATTTCTGTTGAAGGAGAAAGGCAATCTGGGTTAGGAGAAGCAGTTCATGTCAGAAATGTTTGCTGCCTCATCCCCTACCCATAGGCACAGGAAGCCGTTTCTCCACACTTTTGTTCCCTATTATAAGCAGTGAAATCTGTTATTTTCACCTGCACTGTTCCTAGAAACCTCAGAGGGTGACAGAAAAAAGACACTCATAGTTCAAACGTATCTTGACTTCATATATTTCTCTGCATCTACAGGTTACATCCTAAGATAATGCACTGCAGTATCCGATGTACTAAAAGCACTTTCACAGAAGCAGCTCATAGTGGTGGTTTTAAAAACAATTTTGCGAGAAATTAACTCCATCTAACTCCTACACATCATTTCTGCACCCTCTCCATCAGTGTGCACCTTCTTGAGCACACTGGTAAACCCTCCCAAAAGCCCAGCAAGCAGGTCTTAGCAGGTCACCTCCTGCCCATTAGAACTGGAGGTGGCGGGGGGCGGGGGGGAGGATTTAATACATTCAGTTTGTGAAAAATCTTATTGCTTACTATGTTTGAGATGGCCCTCTGCAGACTGAACACAGTGGGAAGCCTCTGTTTTCCTCCCTGTTGCAATTATTCCTCTGTTCCCCATTTTTCTGCCTCAGTCCTGTCTCATTTCGAAGTAGAAGTAGAATGGAATTAATTACATTATAATACTACACTCTATTAGGTATTCAATTCAGTTGTCTGGGATAGTCAAAGCAAACCACGAAGTGCCAGAGAGAGAGTCATTGCTGCTTACACTGAGGGGTCAGACCTGAGAGCAAGCAAAGACCCGGGCATCCCAGCAGCTCCCCAAGGTTGTGGCCACCCTTGTTGGCTCCGTCTCTGATCATCAGCACTTGGCTATGGCTTCCCAAGCCAACCCAGGGCATGGCCTGATGAAAGCCAGCACAGTGACTTACTCCAGACATGGAGCCTAGCCCTATCCCATTCCTCTGGCCACTTGTTCTTCACAAAATCCCACTGGCAAAGGAGAGATGGGTTTGCTCATTGATAGCTTTTCCCAGGGCTCTCATCACCATGGTAACTAAGCAATTCACCAATATTACTGGAATTAGCCTTACCACAGAGAGAGGACAGTGCTGTCACCTTCCAACCCAGGGCAACCAGCAGCTGTGCAAGAAGCGGGACAAGCTCCTGCCTTGGAAAGCCCCAGGGAGATGCCTGAAGCCCAGGGACACCCTGGCCAGCAAAGGCTGCCTCTTGCCTGCCATCCCTACTCCCACTTGCCCTTTGTATGCCACCATCCTCCATCATAGCCATCCATCCTCCAAGCCAGCCGTACCCTGAGGTGACCCTCTGTTTAGGAATGGGAAGCTGAATCATGCCTGCAAGGAACTGCCACCCTCAGTCTCTAGAAGACACTCAGCTTTCTCCAGGGTCTCTGCTCTCCACACCACCTTAGAAATGGCAGCAGAGATGGCCTTTGCCAGGGGAAGACATCCCGGGGCAGACCTGTACAAACAGCTCCAGGCCTCTATAAAGAGATCCATTTGCCAGTGTGCATTGAGATGGTCGGAGGGCATCACCTGGTTTCTGCAAGGAAATGCCGACCCTGAGCAGGACTACTAAAATCCAACTTTAGGAAAGATTTTCTTTAAAAAAAAAAAAAAAGAAAGAAAGAAATGTGTAAACCTAGCGCTTTCAGCTGCAGAGAAAAAAAGAAATTGTGACTATAAAAAAAAAAAAAAGCTGTTTAAAAGCCTGCAAAATGCATCATGGCTTGAAGTTTCCAAGTGCCTGTAGTAGTTTTCATGCTTTTTAAACCTCCAGACTCATCATTTCTGGACACACAGGCTGGCAGAACAGGTTATGGGAGCAGCAAGGCCTGAACACACAGTTTCCCTGCTTGGGTGAGGAAAGGGCATGGTCACAGCACCCTCACCCCTGCCGTCGTACCTGCTGCTGGTGACACCACTCAGCCCAAGCACAGATCCAGGCCAGGTGGATACATAAGACACTATGAACTTGTGTTCGGTATCCTGAACTCGTAAGATGTGTTCAGGATGCCACAGTCCCAGTCCCACACGCACAGTGGGTGATGCACCGAGTGGCTGGACCTTGAAGCCACCTACCAGTTGTCACAGACACCATTCCCACGGCATGTCTTCTGGAAAGGATCTACAAGTACAGTCCTGGCATCCATAGTTACATGTTCTCCTTGAGCCACCCTCGGGACTAATTCTGCTCTGGGGCTGAGCAGAGTGGTGGTGGTGGCATCTTCCCACTTGTTGGTGATCCACGCTGCAGACACAGGGCGCACTAAGTGTCCCCTGCACTTCATATACTGACAGCTAATAGCTTCCCGGAATTAGCAGTGGAGCTTGTTTCAAAGGGGAAATCTTATAATATAAGGGGTGTGACCACAGCAGTTTGACTATCAATTCCACAGAAAGATTTAAGTGGCAATTACCTTACAGCGATACTACGTACGGGGCTGGAGAGCACCCCATCGTTGGCTTGTGGCAGGAGGAATGAATTGGGAAGCAAATGGCCACCCAACCTACTGCCCAGCCTTATATCAAAGCTATTTCTGGCTATGTATGAGGACTGCAGGCTAAGAAATGTAAATGTTTTGTGGCAGATATCTCCTTGCAGTTCTTCAGCCAGCCCTGGCCCAGAGCTCTGTAGCCAGCAGACCACTCCTTAGAAGGCTCCAGGGTTCTGGAAGGTGCTTATGCAAAATTGCTCAATTTTGGTAACTTCCTAGGCATTCTGGTTTGTGGAAAGGCTTCTCACAAAGGCAAGAACCTCTGCAAGTGCAGCCGTTTGGGAGCAGACGTGCACCCAGATCTGCAGTAGCCTCTGATGGGGCTGAGGGTTCGACCTGAGAGCCAGGGGCCAGTTAAAGAGTTCAGACACCTACTAAAGAATCATCGAGGTACTCTCTGCGCATCAGTACTCTGTTTTAAAGAGCTTGAATTGTAATTCTGAATCCAAGTCACCCACAAGCCAAGTAATCTCAGTGAGTGCCACTAAGACAATACCGAAGTGAACATCTGTGCTGCACTACCCTCTGTGGCAAGACATTACAGGGAAAAAAAATCACTAGAGCTTTAGCTTTAGCAAGGTGACATTAGTATAATAGGGAGCTTTTGTTACATTAACAAATTACAGTAATGGTGCCTGGCATTCCCTTAAAGAAAACTCATATAGCAGCTTTATATATCAATAAATAATAATAAGCATCTTCAAGCATTAGTGGACACATCCCACTTTTTGAAAAGTGATATAAGCTGCTTAATGCAATCCAAATAATATCTCAATTTACAGCAGAGGAATCTGCATCAAAAGCAGGCAGTCATGCTTGGCCCGCAGTGATGATTTTTCTCCTTCTTTTAGAATAAGGATTTCTTTCAAGTTTTCCACCTTCCTCAGTTTTTTGTCTCTCTTTTCTCCATTGAACATGTGCAGAAGCTACCTTCAGTCCAGGAAAAGGGTCCCACTAGGACTTTTTACAGTAAATGAAGAGAAACTGGTAATTTAGTGCAACAATCATGACTGGGTCCTCTGAGCCATCCTTCAAAGCAGCTTGTGCCTCTCGAGCCCTTGAAGTGCTGTTAGACCTGTGTCTCCCAGGTGTTGTACTGGAGAACCAAGTGCTGGAGGCTGTGGAAAAATCCTCTCTGCTTACAGAAGAGAGACAGCTTGGACTTCTTACTGGTCCAGAGAGATGGGAGCTGTGGTCCAGCAAAGAGGGACATCGGGAGGAAGCTCTGAAGACCTGAATTCATATCCCTGAAGGTGTCCTGTTGGGTGTCAGTAACTGTTGGCAATCTCTTCTCATCTCATCTGTTTCGGAAGATGCACACGAGAGCAAGAGCCACAGCTCTTCCTGTAGTCCTCAAGGCCAAACACATCTCAGTCTGATGGGTACTGGAGCGACAAGGTGAAGTGCTGGTTTCAAGGCAGCTACACTTCACCCATAACATTTAAGGACCACAGAGATGCCCAGTTTCCACGGCTCATTTGCTTGTTGGCTCTTCAGCCAACAGTGCCAGGTGTGACACTGCTTTGGATGTCCCCAGCTCATTTCACCGAGGTCCTCTGCACATCTGGCAGATGGTATGGTGGGGATTTCAGACAACACTGGCCTGAGAGCTGTTTCATACTCCATTACCAATGTCCTCTGCTCCGTGATTACAAAGGCCACGGTAGGAATAATTTACCAACCTGAGGATGGCTGTCCAAAAGCAACCTCTAGAAGGTGACCATGAAACGAGATGAGCAAACTTCTTTATAATGAACAAGGAGACATTTCAGCAACGGGTTTGCCCAGCCTTAGAAGAGCAAACAAAATAAAGCATTTCTGCTAAATAAATTTTCTGTTCTCTTATTCAGCACCTTTAAAATAAGCATTGATGTTTTTCAGGTTTGGGTTATGAGTTTGGGTTTTTGGGGGGATGGCTGTAATCAGCCTTATTTAAATTGGTTTGGTCTTTTGCCTTGTGGCATCACCTCAGAACTTGTTCTGTAATGTGGAGGATGATTTTATGAGAGATGTATGGGCAGACACCTTGGATTCTTTCAGTTTTCATTAATTTGATTCCTTCCAGGCAAGAAAAGGCTGTAATAATGTGATAAAATGAGGGAAGTGGTGACATTTAATATCATAAAAGAGCATAGAGGGGGGTTTGGTGTTTTTAAAGTGTCACCAGCACATTTTTCGGAGACAGCCCAGCCCTGAGAATCAGAGCACTGAAATAATTTAATCCTTGCATGATAAAAGGAATCACTAGAAATAATTCACTCCTTGTCTTATTGCATATAGACTAATTTGGGAGCTCATTATTTATTTGGCAAGTATTTAGCATAACGAATCAATTTCTAGTGACACCTCAGATGAGGTAATTTATACCGAAAGTCAAAAAAGAGATGAAAAAAGGAAGATTAAACTTTGTTATTTTATAAGCAGGCGGTTTGGGTCCCGGTGTGTTAGCCAGTGCGGGCAGCAGAAAGGACAGAGGGAAGCAGTGACACTGCTGGGGGTGGCCATGTGCCTCCCTGGCTCTATCTGCTCTTCTGCCCTTTGCCAAAGCCAGGACAACAAGCACCCTTGAGCTCCAGGGTACCGAGGAGCCAGCTGGGATGCTGGATACAGCAATGGGGCATTAAATGAGTTATACATCCCCATAGGAAGACCTGAATCTCTTATTTGGACACTCTCTCTTTTCACCTGCAGCCACAAGCATCCGAGATTAAAATGTCTGACCAAACCTGTCAAGGAGGGAGCCAAGATACACCTCATGGGAAGATGTAACGTGTCCTCAACTTGCACCATTTTGTATGTCCTTTCCTCTTTCTGGCTGTAGGAATCAGATGAACAAAAATGCTCTTCCACAAGCGTAACGTAGGTTTAAGAAAATTTTAATGGAGACTAAAAGGATCTGTGTTTGGCAAAATTCAGATGTCTTCCAAATTTGGCTCAGTAATGAGGGAGAGGAGTGATTTCTAAAGTGCAGATCCCCACGGGATTTTTGTATAAGCTTAAACAGCTCCCATAGGAAAGGGAGGCAGGAGGACGGGTGGATGACTTCCCTGAAGGTAGCAGCAAATGTTTGAGTTTCATCGGCTTCTGCTGCTGCTCCCTGCCCAAAAGGAGTGCAAATCCATGGTGCAGTAGCTGAAAGAGCCTGAGAAAACTGGAAGAGAAAGAGGAGAGGAGGAGGGAGTCTGGGGAAAGGGGAGGACACTCAGAAGGTATTCGAGTAGTAGATGTCCTGCTGGGAGGGGGGTGGGATGTGTCCTGGGGTGCTCTGATGCAGCTTTGGGTTTGTGCACCTGCTTCTGTGTTTGTCATTGCAAAGAGGCAATACTGGATGGAGCACATGGAACCACGTGTTCCCCGTCTGTCCTGGCCACGAGAGCCTGGCTGAGTGCACAGAGAAGGGCTCAGATCCCTGGCAAAGCACCACATCGGAGGGGACTGGTTCAGCAACCCATCCTGCTGTGCTGTTACAGGCAGGAGTGAGCAGTGGGGTGTTTTGCCCAGTCACGGTCATATTTCAATGATAGTCAGGTTTTCCAAAGGACCAGTGCTACTTGGGTTTGCATTGCACTGGCAAAAAGAGAGGAAATGTTTGGAACTAAAACTTTTCAGGCCAATGTTTACCAGAGGAAACTCTTCCTTTTTGTTTTGGGTTGATATTTTCGAATTAAAAAGAGGAACGCTCCAATATTAGACAAAATTTCTTATTAAGGGGGCACAGGATGCTTGGGGGGTGACAAAAAATGCTTTTCAGAAGCCAGTGGCAGCTGTTTAGGTTTTAATCACTGAAAAGTTTAGGTTTTAATCACTGAAAGAAACAGGATTTTCTTTGACCTGAAGATTTTTTCTCTAATGTTTCAGTTTGGAAGAAGAAAAAACCCCCAAACAACCATATTTGTCTACCTTTAGGCACATTTGGGAATTCACAGCCAACTGCAGGGTGCCCTTTGCCCAAAGATGCTTATAGAATAATATTCTTAGGGAGCAAAGAGCACGTAACGTGCCCCCATATGGCCCCACTCTGCAGCACACAAGCAGCTCTGCTCCACCAGGTTACAGGTTAGCAACAACCTGGAAACGTTCCACCATGAAAAACCCCTGCATCGATTTTCCTGTCCTGTTTGTAACCTCATGGCAGCAACTGCATCCACCACCACTATTTCAGTATCCTCTTACATTATTAAAAAAATGCAATCACCGGACAGACTATCCAAAGCAGCCAGAAGTGATCGAAGTAAGCAGAAGAGGAACTTTTTTTAATGGAAAAACATTATTCAATTCTGGTGGGTCCAACTAACATGAGTAAGTGGAAGAGTACATTAGCCATCGATACCTAATTAAGCAGCGAGCCCTGAAATTAATTGCTACAGGCAGATTCTGGTTAGCGTTAGCTTTCCTATAAAGCTTAACTTTAAAAGTAGAAGGAGCACCAAGCAGTCTTGGCAACATCTGGTACCCACCCCTTCAAGGAGGGCTGGTGGGTTCACTTCACTTGAAGAGCATCCATTGCTCCCCCTGTAAAATCCAGCAGCACTTTCTGCTTTGATGAAACATCCCAAGGTATCACAGACATATTTTATTTCCACGGGTATATCTTTTAGTAATCTTGGGTAAAGATTTACAGGTCGGTTTTCACCAGCTGTCTTGGGCACCATGTTCCCCAAAAGCAAGACCCTCCATTGCCAGCAGCCCATGGGAATAAGCTCCTTTGGGCAGGCACCGTGAGCAGAGTTTGTTGGCAAGGACATTGTTGGATCTTGTAGGAACGTGTGTGTGCGCGCGCACCCAAAACGTGTGCCTTCTTGCCTTCTACATATTTGCATCCGGTGGTTAATTAATGGCCATGAAAGCTCTGCAAACATTTAAACAGCCTTTAAATAGCCATGAAAACACAATTGCAATGGAAAGCATGCCCACCTAATTAATGTAATTAACATATCAACTTCAGAGCCCGCACAGAGGCACACGGCAACTCCCCCTGGACCCAGACCCCCCCATGTAAGCCCACTTCAGTTCTCCTGCCATGGCTCTGAGGCTGGCTCAGCAGTGGCAGTGAGCCTGGGCTGCTGGCAGGGGGATTGCCATGGCCATGGCTTTCTGCTCAGCTGCTCTTTGCTGGAGAAACCAGCGGACACGGCTCAAAGTCAGGGATGTGTCTCCTTCACCCATTCCTGCTGGCTCCCACCCACCCTGTCCACCTCCTCCCTCCCCTCCGCTTCCCACTCCTTCCCCTGACGTAGCCCCAAGAGGGGCTCTTACTGTGTTATACTGGTTTTGAAACTGGTGTATGGTTGATAAGTGCCTCACACTAAAGTAAGGTAATCAGGATGCAGCCCCCGGTTGCTTAATCAAGAATTACAAAGATTAGCAGCAATTAACAGCATATTTTTACCTTGTGAACACAAAAGTTACCACAGGACAGCCCAGCCCCAAAATGTTCTAAGGTGTTCCTTGGCCAATTAACTTCAGGAACAGGTGAGGCAAATTAGCCCCAGCTGAAGGCTTATTAATGTGTCTGTATAACTCCTGGCACCCAAGCTAGTATCTTCAGCCAGGCATGCAAAATTCTGCTACTGTCTTTGGAGAACTGCAGCTTTTCTAGATAACAAACTTTGCTCACTTACCCCAGGATGCAGGTATGTACATCCAGTCAAAGTCTTTAGCACTTCCACTTTTGAGGATTTTTGCCCCAAGTCATATAGTCATCTCCCTCCCTCTCCTTTGGCCACAGCTGTATCTTGTTTTCTTTGTCTTTTGGCAAGTTTGGCAACCAGGAGCTGGCGACTGCCCACCCCTGACCTCTTTGCTAAGGATTCAGAGCTGCTCCCCAGGGTTTTGAAACCCAGAAATGCAGGGAAAATCACCAGGCTGGCTTGGGGCTCTAGTGATCTCTTTTTAAATGGGGATGGCTTACAGCTGCCTCTGATTTCTGCATCAGTAGCATACATGGGGGGAAGACCCAAAATTTTTCCAAGAAATCCCCGGCAAAGAAATATTCGGCTTTTCTTATAAAAAGGCAGAGATTCTCTGCGTCAGAGAAATACAGAGTTGGGACTGGAGGAGCATACCCAACCCTGTGCACTGCGAGAAAACCCGGAGTTAGACAGTCTGTGCGTGCAATGGTTACACGTGGTTAACCTCGGAATAGATGGCGTTGCTCGGAAGCCTTATTGAAGGCAAAAAAACCCCAAGGAGTAAAAACAAATGCAAAGAAGTGCCGATTTGACGATGCCCTCGAGAGACATTTTCCTGCGCAGCCCTGGAGCCCGTGTAACACTAACAGCAGCAGTAAAAAGCTTTTCCAGCAGTTAATACGTACGGCTGTGCGGGAACAGCTGACCCCCACCCTCCCCTTCTATCAGCTGCCTTTTTTTTCATTCCACCCGCCTGTCTGACTTGCCAAGACCACTTCGTGTAAGGTCGCTGAACATCCCCTAACAGGAAAAACTTGTGCTCGGCACTAGCACTTGGATTAAGTTCAGACAGAAGGACCCGGGGGACAAAAGCATCAGATTTAACTACCTCAAGTGAAATAAATTCGACCCTAAACCTCATTGTTAGTCATCTGGATCATCCAATTCCCCCCAGCCCTGCAGATGAATCCATCCTGCAAAAGCCTGTGTAACCTCCAGCAGGCAAGGGTAAGGAGGTCTGGAGAGTTGCTCCTGTGCCATTATCCCTTTGAATCTCTTTGGGATTAAATGAACCTCTCCAATAATACTTCTGAGAGCCCTGTCTCTGTGTTAAGCCCTGTGCTATTTTCTCACACATGTGTTTATTTGTTTAGCCCTCTAAATTCAGAACACAAACTTCTGCCTTCGCCCACCCTCTCTGCCCCCATCCTTAGGACATGGCCCCAGTGACAATATCCCGTAGAGGAGCAGAGCCAGAAGCTCTCCTGGGGCTCCATCCTCCACCTACGGCAGAGTGCTACAGCAAAAGCAGTGTCTAACAAAGTCCTGCAGATCAGCTCCCGTGCCCAGGGTGCCAAATATCCTGATAAAGCCACGAAATGGCTCCGAGTGGTCTGTTCCAACACCATAAGTTCTCTTTGTTTTGGCAACCCCCAAACCTGCACTCCTCACCGGACCTCTCCAGCACCTTCTGGTAGCTCAGGTCACCCAGGGTGGCCACATAGGACTAGCCTGCCCAGAGCAGGCAGGGCAGACCACGTCTACAGACCTGAGCCAGAAAGGAGACTCAGCTGTACACTCATTACCCTGTGTGTACATAATAATTGATCACACCAGGTATGAAGAATTAAGACTAACTAATCACATGTCTCCTGGCAGGTAAGTATGCATACTCTCCGGGTCTGATCATGCCTCCCCGGCATTATAGCAGGTACACTCCAGGCATATATATTATTATCTTATAGCAGTGTTACTCCAGGCACAACCCGAGTCCTCCCAGTGCAACACACAAGCAGGTTTTCCACAGGTTTCCTTCCACCTTTGGATAAATCTCCGACATCTCTCACCGGAATCAGCACGAGTGTGACTTACCCCCAGCTCTGCCCCTGGATCATCATGGTTGGCCATGGTAGGTGTCCCACTGCAAACCTCCAGGCTGAGGCCACCCCACACCAATCAAGGTTAATAAGTGGAAAGAGCAACACCCACAGGGTCACTTCATTACATCCTTTGCTGTTTGTGTGATCAACAATGTAAAATGGCACCTCATTAGCGTGAGAGGGAGGGGATAGCTGCAGAAGACTAACTGTTAATTGGAGATAACATTTCAAAAGGCAGCAGTATTTATCACAATCTATTTGAAGTCCAACTATCTGAAATGTGCAATTTGTTGTTTTATAAAACTCCAAATGAGTATTCTCTCAATTGTAAAACACATCAGGATCTTTGCGCTGCCTTTAATCTGTCAGTTCACCTTCAAGAATTTAATGAACTCATCTAGGTTACAAAATGTTTTATTCAAGACGAAGTCTGATACCATCATTTAAGATGTAAATCCTAAACTAATAGAAGCTGAAGTTGATAATAAAATAGCAATTAATCCACGTTGAGAGTAACAAAAATTAACAAACTGCTGTTCAAATATTTAAGCAAGAAAGATCCGTTACTCGTTCACTGATGCAGTTTTGAAGACTGACTTTGAAAGTACAAAACCCAGCTTTATCTCCAGCAGAAGGTTCTCCCGTAAGGAGCTGCCTGGCATTTGCTGCAGCAGAAACTGCCCCAGCAACAGCAGCACCCACTTCCAGGGGAGGCTGTGGGAAGCATTCATTTCTGATCTTCCCAATTTCCCTCTGGCTGTTGAATATTCAGTCTCTTCTCCATTACAGATGGAGAGCTGGGGCAGGAGGGGCAGGGAAATGAGTCACCGAAGAGCTGTAATTCTGCAGCTGGTGGGTACCACATACACTTCACTGCACTTGCCTGGTCTGATTTGAAAATGTGATATGCAATACATCCAGAGCCGGTTTCTAACCCCGGTGATAGACTGCTCTCTCTTGGGTTTTGCAGACTCAGTGGAAAATAAAACCAGCAAATATAAACCGAGGAAAGAATATGTGTTTCTACAGAGCAAGGAGCTGATACGTGGAACCCAGAGTCGCATCATATTGTTAAAGGAGAGGCTTCAGTAACAGATGTTGATTCCAAAGACATGGAAGTATATGAAGAAGACCACAGTTGGTGGGAGTGCTAGAAAGTATCCCATTTCTGTCTGCAAGGCAGGGACTGGCAGAGATCAAGAAGAACCTCCTGCACGGAGCAGTTATTCCGTTTCTGACCCACGTGTGGTTGGCCATAATACTTTTATTCCAGAAACACTTGAGACACAAGGCACTGGCTGGAAATAGCTGCTTTGGTTGCAGAGGTGGGATGTGGAGCCTCACAGCTGTTTTTTGACCACACAGCAGTAGCAAGACGTACTGCACCATTAATGGGAAGGAGAAAGGGAGAAGGGAGAGGAGGGCATTGCTCCTAAAATACTACCCAATAAACCCACCCCAACTAGATGGGCCACCAGTCTCAGCCACTGCATTAATTCCTTTGTGCCTCCATCTGGAATATAGACCAGTCAATTCAAATCTTCAAGGCATTAATAAATCAGCTGTGTACTCCCAACCCCTTCCACAAACCCTCTGATGGAGTCAGGCACTAAAAAAAAAAAAACCAACCCAGAAAGAAAGGAAAAAGAAGGTGTGTGCAAACATTTGCAGGTGGCTGCTCACCAATGCATGCAGTCATTTTCATCCTGGCCAGTTCTCCCAAGCCAAAGTAAAAATTAAATTTGGCATTTCACTCTGCAGGCAGATGTGTTTCATAATGCATGGCCAAGGTATATTTTATTAATTCTGTTTTTTTGTAGATCTCTGTTTGCATAAGTTTCATCCTTCTATGAAGCTGCTTGGCTCCATGGGTTGTGTGTTGTTTTTTTAATTATTTTTTTTTTCCTGTGGGATGCTGTTACAGGCTGATATGGGGATTTGAGCAGACCCCACAGTGGGACAGCAGCAGGAGGGTCCTTGGGACAAAGGCAAGAGCATCCCAGCCTCAAGAATTGGGGATTGAGGGTTGTTCTTACAGTTATGTAAGGCCTGTAGGTGCAGAGTCACCTCTACGAGACAGCCAGTTTACAGGGCTCCCTTGATACTAAGCTAAAACCTGTTTCAGGGCATTTAATATTTTCCTTCAGTAAGCTTTTTGGAAATATCATTTGCTTATAGGATCTAACTGCTGAAGGGGAAAAAAAATAACAACGTGGAGATTTCAGCGCTGAACGGTTCCTCTTCACATTGACAGATGTGAGATAAATCCCCATGTCCTATGAGGCTGTGCTGCTCTCCCCACCCCCCCCACAAAACACATTTGTTGTATTTATGGAGCTGGCAGAGTATCAAACGTTGAGACGCCCAACTGCTGGGAGCAGAAAAGCTGCCAGGAGAAGGTAGTGGAGTTGACGGGGTCAAAAGAGAGAATTTGGGTGGTGCTTGAGCCCCGCACACCCCACGGCTGTGGCTCCTCGCATCACTGCGACGCGGCCACACACTGGTGGTGCCAGCAGTACCCCAGAGTTACTCTGATGCGGGTACTCAAATGGAGAATCCCATCCTGTTTCCAGTGGAACACCGTGTCGTTTTTCTGATTATTCTCACACATTTTTTCTAAGGCCTTTCAAGCAGTTTCATACAATCACAAAATAGCTTGGGTCGGAAGGGACCTTCCCCCTTTTCCAAAATCTTTTCAACCAATAGTTCAATAGTTTCAACACTCAAAAGCACAGGCTGCATAGCACAGTGCTCAGCTCTGCTTTTTTGCTCGTGAAACTGCACCAATTCACAAGGTCAGCCTGGAGAGCGCGTGCAGAAATATTCATGCTCTCCCTTTAGGGAGATTTTACACCAAATAAAAAAGTACTATCATTCTCCTTCTCTTAAGAAGGACATTCTCAGGAAGAAACACGTGGCATCTGGGAAAGTGAACGCCCTCAGAAAATGGCAGATCTGTGCTTGGGGCAGGCCAAGATTTAGGGAGATATAAGCTTCCTTTCAGACCGACAAGGTGTTTTCAGGGTTGGCTTTTTAAAGTATTTCTAAAAGAAACTGAAGGATATTCCTAGGGGAAAAAAGTAGTTCTCAAACTTGAAATCATTGGCATCTTATTTTGAAGTGTCAAATCAAATATTACTTTTTTTGTCCTCCATTTTTGCCTTTGACTAACTCAAGTTTACAAAACACCCTCAGTAATGGAAGTTGATTCTGTTTTCCAGGAAAGGCTTTTCCCCCCAAAATTAGAACCTACCTTGAATTCTATTTTTTCCCAAGCCCTGGTATGAAAGATGGAAAAGTACCACAACACATCTGATTCACCACAAATCTCCTTTATAGTGTTGAATGATTCAGATCCAAAATATACAGGCAAAATGAAAAAGAAAAAGCAATAAAAAAAAGGCATGATAAATAAACAAAGCAACACAAGTACCTATAGAAAGTTCAGACAAAAATTTATATATTTCCTTCCGTCTAACACATAGGAGACTCAGTAATGGAGTTCCTGAACAAAACTCAGTATTTACTGTTAAAACTAACTTTTCAGAAAACATGCTGTCTGACACACAGTGCTGAGGAGCACAAAGGCTGGAATACTGCAGATTTAACAGATATGATATTCCTGCACTGATCTCTCTCAAACACGAGTACGGGGCACGGGGAGCACCAACAATTTAAAGCCAACGACAGGAATAAATAAAGCAGGTTGATCATAACATTAATTAAACCTTCAGACAAGGCTTCATACAGTGAAATCAATGCTTTCTGTGCAGATAAACTTCATCTGAACAATATGGAGTGAAGTGACAACAGGGTACAAAAATCCATAGTCCTCCGTGCCATTTTGTCCTTTCCCTTGAAGATGCTTGTAGCGGATGGGAAATAAAAGTATCCCCGTACATGCACTCAACCCCCCTTATGAGTTAGGGTAGGGAAAAGTTCCTTTCTGTCAAAATACCACTAAATTCTGTCCCTAAGCAGTCAGAAAAAGCTGCTTTTAGTGTTTGTTTCACCAGTGTTGGAGTTTCACACTATATTTTAAACGCTGTTGTAACATCCACCCGGCAGAAGCAAGACAAGGCAAAGCAAAACAACACCTCTCATCGTGATGAGCAGCACACATACTTCAATCTGCCCATTTTCAAGGTGGAAAAGGCATTTTTCATTATTTTTTTTTGTTAAATGCAAAGAGCTATGGACTACGCTATTATTTCACACTTAATATTGAAGAGTAAGGCTCACTCAAGCCAAGATCTTTTCTGATTCCCAGTGCTAGCTGGTTATCTGTATTTCCTTAGTTAATAAATTTCTGATGAAAAACATCCTGGCAACCAAGTGTTAAAGTTGAGAGGCCATTCTTTTTAAAGGGCAGAAAAACAAGTAAACGTACAAAAAATTTCCAAGATAAAATTCTGATTTAAAAGGGGAAATTAATATTCAGGATTCTGGACTTCCAGATAACTTTAACTTGACCCCAAGAAACAACAAAGGAAATAAGAAAAGTGAACTGCTTTTGCACAGCTCCCTGCCACAAAACTGTCAAGAAAACAGTTCTCTCTGTTAAGAATTCAGCCATTTTTGCTACCACATTGTTACAAGTACTGTTGATTATTTTTTTTAAATTCTTGTTCTGACAAATCCTGGTCAAAAAGCAGACTGTTCACAACAGCTAATACTTACCCCAACCACCCACTTGAATTTCATTTATATGTTTCAATAAGAAGGTACCTGGACTGTGTACTGCCCCAGTGTTCTTCACATGGAATATTTTCAGCACAAGTTGCATCGGTACCTTGGCATTTAACCTGCATTTTATTGTTACCTGGTAACAAAGGCAACCTTATTTCACAAGAACCAGGTGCAGATGGAAGCACCCACTTTTCACAGACAGATTTAGCTGGTCTGTCAGCCACACGCATACACTATTTACATACATATTTAATTTACCGCAAGAGCTATTTGGCAGGTGGAACAGGAATTAGCCAGCTCACCAGGACTATTTATGTGGTAATAAATGAGAAATATTGATCAGTGTGGAGTTTCCTTAACATCTTTCTATTTTTCCTAATCTTGTTAAACTTCTTTCAGCTGTGACAACTCAGGTGAGCTCCTCTGCTGGTGGAGCCCAACAGGAGTAAAGATGCTGATGGTGCTTCATGGTGTCTTACACCAGCTGAGAAGCTGATGTTCAGGTAATTTCAAAAGAAACATCATAGAATCATTGAATGGTTAGAGTATAAAGGGACCTTAAAGATCATCCATTTCCACCCCCATGCCCTGGTTGCTCAGACCAGGTTGCTCCAAGCCCCCTCCAACCTGGCCTTGAACCCCTCCAGGGATGGGGCAGCCACAGCTTCTCCGGGCAACCTGGGCCAGGCTCTCACCACCCTCACACCAAAGAACTTCTTCCCCAAATCTCATCTCAATCTCCCCACTTTCCATTTAAATCCATTCCCCCTCATCCTATGGCTCCCCTCCCTCATCAAGAGTCCCTCCCCATCTCTCCTGGAGCCCCTTGAGGGACTGGAAGGGGCTCTAAGCTTCTCTAAGGAGCCTTCTCTTCTCCAGGCTGAACCCCCCCAACTCTCTCAGCCTGTCCTCACAGCAGAGGGGCTCCAGCCCTCCCAGCATCTCCGTGGCCCCCTCTGACCCCATTCCAACAGGTCCACGTCCTTCTGATGTTGATGGTCCCAGACTTGGACGCAGGTCTCCAAGCGGGGTCTCACCAGAGCAGAGCAGAGGGGCAGAATCCCCTTCCTCACCCTACTGGCCATGCTGCTTCTGAATCTTTTGAATCTCTTTCTCTTTCTCCTCTGCTCTCTTCATGTGACTCTGTTTCCTGCGAAACACAGGCTTGACCCTGATTCACTTTGCTGTTTCCTGGACACACCACCATTAGTATGGGTGGTGTTAGGAGACAGGGAAAGGGTGTGAAGGAGTAAGGAGGAAGCATTTATGCCCATTTGTAATGAGAGCTCCGTTTCCTGGCTAACACATTCTGCTTGACTTACAGAAGTTAAAGGACGTGCAATCAGACATTGATGGGTATTGACTGAAGGCGGGTGTTAGCACCACACACGCAATAGCATCCTCATGTCCTCACTCTGCCTTTGAGCAGTTTTCCTAGCTGGACAACCGCTGAGAGGGAGGATAGCCATCCCCAGCCCACTCACGCTTATTTTCTGATGACAGCAATTGCATCCAGTTAGCTTCATGCTCAATTTGGCATTAATGACTACAAGAGAAATAAAACGCTTGGAAATACAAATTTTCCTGCACCCATTTGCTAATACACCATGCAGATCTGACTGTTGCAAACAAAAGGCAGATCTAAGAGGCAAGTATTTATTATATAAGTTCAAGCTTCACGATCTTCTTTAGTTATTTCCAGTCCCTTTGATTTAATTATTTTATTTCAGTTTTTCCATCAGCGAAGCTGCAGAAAAGCAATTTGTAAAGAGAGAGGTTTTATCCTTAATCTACAGCTCCTGTTTTCCTTGATTGTCCCTATACTGTCCCTATGATTGTCCCTATGCCCCCTTGATATAATCACTAGGGTCTCTCTTACCTGGTAAAGCGAAGGAGGAAGTTTTATAACCTCACCAAATGACTCCAAACACCAATAGCAAGTGGGGATTTGTGCAGAGCAGTCAGGGTGTTTTCCTGCATAATTACAGTAATTACATGCACTGAATTAAAGAGCATCTACATATATAACCGCCTTGGGATGGGGCCCCTTTGCCTGTCTCCATCAGTTGCTATCTATAGGCATTTCCCAGAAAAGCCTTGACTAGTATTTGGTGCAGTTTTGGGGAGAACTAAAGCCTCCTGCAGAGAAGTTGCAACATTCAATTAAGAAAAACAGACTTCTTGCCTGAAATTATGTTTTCCTCTAGAAGTGTTGCTTGCAGTTTTTTACAGAAAAAAAAAAACCAAACACAAAAAACCTGTCCTTTTAGGGGCCTCATTGTTAAAAAAATTGAAACTTTCTGGTAACCACAGGTAGTGGTTCCTAATTCAACTCCTACTGACTCATTCTAAGGAGGGTTTATACACATAAAAGAAAAAAGAGCATCAAAATTAAACCAATCCCCACACCCGCCCCCCACCCCAGCAAGTTTCTGGAGTGTGGAGGGTCCAAACGAGAACACAAACTCCCTTCTTCTGTGGCAGAACGGTTTCCAATACGAGGGTGTGAAGGTCAGAGCCTAAAAAGCAGGGAAAAGACGTGGAGTAAGAGTCTCGTGCGTGCAGAAAAAAAATGCTGAAAAACGTCGTGTGAGCTGCGAGTATGTTTTAATTCTCAGTGTCACACATATTCTTCCAACAGCTAAAATAAGAAACTATTAGCAAGGCTGCCAGAACGGGTGAGGGGGGGGCGAAGCGGGGAGCGAGGGGCGGCTTGTGGGAACTGCTGGTAGGTGGAAAAGCAGCTCGAGAGTGAGGAGCAGCTGAGAAACACATCACCGGGGGCTCAGCCCCACAGGACCTCGCTGCCCTGCAGGACTTTGCTCTCTCAAGCTGGAAGTGAAGGTGGATGGAGGAGGGCAAAAGCAGAGCCTAGCTCAGCAACCAGCCCTCTGGGAGAGCAGACGAGAGACTGGTTTGTTCTAATTCAGGTGCTGGGGATTGTTATCTTTTTTATCTGCCTCCTGGACTTTTCTCTCTGTAGTAGAAATGTGTTTATTAAGTCATTTGGTTCTTTTTTTGGTAAGGGGTGGGGAAAACACATTCAGCGAGCGCAGGAAAATTAGGCACAATTCTGCCAAGTTTCGGGGTGGGTGCCTGGGAACTTAGTCCTCACTAACAGCAATCAGGTCTTAAAGAAAAACCTCACAAGGATTGTTCACAGCCCAGACCTGTCATTGACTTCCCTACCCCTGTCAGTCTGTGTTTCCACCCATCCCAGGTCTGGCACCTCCCCAAGGTGAAGGGATGCTTCAGAGAGGCAGCAGCAAGGGCAAACCCCAGGCATAGAAAATGGGAACGTTCCCCTGAATCAAAGGTGGCCCCAGAGCATAGCCAGGAATTGAGTGCACTGATCAACAGAACCAGGGGTCTAAAATGTGGGAAAAGTGTTTGGGGTGTCCCCCCCAGAAAGGCTGGGAGCAGAAAAGCTAGGCAGAGGTCCCAAGCTGAAGACATTAAAGGTAATGGCAGAAGCAGAAGTGGGACCTGCCCCATCTTTCATCAGCTCCACAGAACTGCTTTGGTCAAAAAGCTGCTGGCACGGCAGAGCACTATTTGCCACAAGATTTCTAAGAAAAACCAAAAAAAGCGGGGGCAATTTCCATGACAACACGGTGGGGTGAGAGAGGAAATCCTCATTTTAATGGAGAACGGTGCAAAAAAAAAATAAAAAAAAAATTAGGATAGTATGATAAGAAAGCCCCTATTCAAACACAAATAACTCTTTCAGAAGGAGCAGAGAGTAGCAAACTCAGCAATTGCTTTTCCACTGCCACACAGTCATTCACATCACGAGCCTGAGCACCTCCTTTGCAGAAACATGATTAGACCATATATCCACAAGTGTAAAGCGCTGGGATGAATGAGGGTCCTGTGGCAAGTGCACCAAATGATTCATTCCTCCCACAAAAGTGACAAATAAGGATAATTCCACCTCATTTCCAAGATGACTTTTTTGGCCTGGCTGCAATAAAACTGTAACAATTGTAATAGCACGGGCACACAAATTATCTTTTGCGGAATTACAAACCTCTGAGGAATTAGGCATTTCCCTGCATATATCTTGCTTGGGTTTTATTTCAGGGCTCTGCGTGTGACACAGGGCAGCCAGCCCTTTGCCAGACACACACACACACACACAGACCAAGTGAGAGCAACCACATTTTCCTGAGCAACTGACTCGGTGGGAGAAGGGACCCAGGCCACAATTCAGCATTTTATTGATGATAACGTCAATCTTTCCGCCCTGGGAAAGATCTGTGATAAGGTTAAAGATACCTCAGACTGTTCTTGCCTTCTCCTCACATAAATTTACAACCCCAAGGACACCTGTTAGGGCGAGTGGAGATAAGAAAGGACAGTCATATTTCCTTATCTGCACCTCTCTGCTTTATAGCACTTCAGCTTTATGGTCCGGAAGTGGTTATATTCCCAGAGAGAAAGTCCCCGTGAACTTCATGAACAGCTTTCTAAACACTCGATAGCCTCCCGAGAAGATAGTAACTGTGATACACACCTTTAAAAAAGAGACTCCTACCTGGCAGAAACAGAAACACAGACAGAAAGCCAGGAGAGTTCATCCAGTCCAGCTCCCCCTCAAGACAGGGGGTTTTTCCAATATGAATACTCCAGGTTTGTTTGAATCTCGGACACCATCAAATCCCAGACTGCCCATCCAGGCTCTGGTGGAGGCCTCTGTGTGGGATACACAGTTTGGCTGCGAAATTTAGCGAAGTGAGTGCAATGTTAAGCCAGAAAGTCCTGCAGAGCCCATCGCCCGGCAAAATTATTAAAGTAATAGGAGCAAAATCCACAGAGCACATGAAGCCCCAGGAGTATGTAGCAGGGAGCTACGTAAGCTGCCACCTCTTTGTCTGGACTTTGAAACAGCACCTATTTACACAGCTGTTTGACACTGGGCTTAAAATACTGTTAATATAATCTTTCATTATAACTGTATGTATATATTCTTCTATAAAAGCTTACAATGATTCAGTCTGTCCCTAAGCTTCTCTGACTTTTTCTAAATTTGGGATTGGGATGCAATCTAGAATTAGTCCTTAAGCAAGGCTTGACAAATGCTGGAACTTTAAAATTAGATGGCAGAAAAGCTGTGTTTGCGAAGACCGTATCAACCTTAAAACTTCGGAAAGACTGAGATTGTATTCAAACCTTCTTAAAGGTTATTATTCTATGCAAGAAATTTCTTTTTCCTTGCAACAATAGATAGATAATTAGAATTGTCTCCTCTGCTGAAAACCACAAGGTTCATTGCCCCGGCAGCATGTCCTGCTCTCACAGCAGCAACGCTAGATAGATCAGGGATGGGTGTCAGGGATTTTTCTTGATCTATAAGGAAAAGAAGTGCCTTCAGGAGACAGTGCAGATTTTGGGTGGACTCTCCATGACTCGCTGGAGAAGCTTTCCTGTCCAGGGACTATAGCACATGCTGAAGATGGCTACACAGAAGTCTCAGGTCAATGAATTACTCAATAAAAGGAAGAGTCTCACTTAGGTGTGTAGATGATTAAAGTTTGGTGAGACCAACCCTGCTGTTAAGGTGACTATGTACATCTCTTGGACTCCTGACACTGTGTATGCTGTGACTCAGCAGCTCTTTGTCCTGATGGACAGGATTGCATCTTGTGCACCATTAGCTTAAATTCAGCCAACAACTCTCCTGTGCATCCTAAGCATCAAGAGATGCAGAAGAAAGACAGAGCCCATCATGGTCTGCACTTGGAGGAGTTTCAACAGAAGAGGTGGTGAAATTCCCAAATAGGAGAATATTGAACTGACTCCATCAAATGGCAAGAGCAAAGACCAGCAAATAAAGCCACTGCAGATTCCCAGTAAGGCTGAGGAGAATCCTGAGCTTGTGGCCACCCTGCAGTGGGGCTTTCTCTTGTCCCTACTGGGCACTATTACAGAGATGCTGTTTCTCCACCTGACACCCACAGCATCTTGGGCTTTCTCCCACAACTAGGGGAGAAAAAGGGCTCTAACTTGAGAGTAAACTGTCCCTGGAGAGAAAGTCTGTGCTGCTGTTGGCAACCAAATAACTCTGTCAACACCAATCACATGCAAAGGGCATGGAGAAGAACCCACATTTGGCAGTTCCCAAACCACAAGGCTCTGTTGGCTGAAATCCCCTGGCAGATGCAAAACTGGGACTCTCATATTCTCTGAGGACAGACACATCACAGAACATGACCTGACATCTTTCTGTTACTGCAGCCAGGATTTCGTGTGCATCTGGTTGCTAATTCTAGAGCAGACATCATATTATCAGTAGATCCTGAGCTGTTTAACGCTGAAATTGCCACAGAATAGGTCAGCTTCCACAGAACACCCATGGTGAACAGCTTCTGAAATCCAGGATGAAATTGCTTGTCAAAACTCGGGCAAGATTGACAGCAGCTAGTCATATAAGACATAGGTTCATTCCCATTCTGCCCAAAATTATTCTTCCTTAATCCAGCTGAGGCTTCTTTATTTCTTCCAGCGCTGCTACAAAACACTGGATGAAGGCTGCCTTACATCTTTGGACATCCTGCAAGAATATCTAAAGTATATGCTAGTTGTATGAGAAACTGAAAGTATGTTTCAGAATAAAGGGGACTTGTGGTAAAGGCAGTGACTTTAACCCAGGTCTCCAGTTGTTTTAGCTACTGAACTAATGACCATTACAATACTTCTCATTTGTGTAGGTCTCAGTGATTGGAAAAAAACATTTCCTGTCAGTTCTGTTTCAGATCACACCCCCAACTCACTGATTTACTCATTGTTGCTGCCAAGTCACTGTAAGCCTGAAAATGAAGTTCTTCATAAGGCATTGCCTTATTTTTACAGATCGTGAGCAAATTCACTCTAAAACTCAGCTACTTTACTTGACCCCTGGGAACCCTTCCCAGGACAAACCTGTCTGACCAGCAAGTGAAGGTGAATCCCAGATCTGCAAAGCTCTGCTTCCAGGACATTTAATTTTCGTAAGAGGCTGTTTGCAGGCAAATTTTCTTACAACGCCTTGTAGGATTGGTGTAAAGTCACCCAGGCACACCTTTTGCTGTCTGGAGGTGCCGACTGATCCTCCAGCACTGCCAAGGCTCGATGCCAACCTTGCTGCACGCAGATCAACCACTTTCAACGTGCCCGTGTTTCAGGAGAAAAGGGGTTGGATGGGGTTTGGAGCATCAGAACAGGAGGAGGAAGGCGGTGGGCGACAGATAAAGGAGGAATCTCTGCTATTTGATCTGCTGAAATGAAAACGTCCAAGAGCTCTTCCTTGAAGCGCACAAGGATGAAAGGAACAGGAGCACAATTTGGTGTGCTTGTTTGCTGGCTTTTTAGAATAAAACTGCAAAGAACGGTGAAAAAGAAAACTCTTTTTGCTTCATTTTATCTGACGACAGAATGCAGACAGCAGGGTTCATATTTACCTCTCCTTTAGATTGAATAAATGTGTCCTGTGAATACATTTTTAGAAACTATTTTTCTTAAGGAATACATTTTTATTAGCTGTTACTGCTCAATTTGTGCTGGTTTTCAAAGAACTCATGAGGCTTACAGAGCCAGATGAAGAGGAGTGATTCATGACTCTCTGCGAAGATCTCCGTATTTGTAAAGCCTCATCAGTCGGTCATTTCACAGGTTTTTCAGCCCAGATGAACAGGCTGGAGCAATCGTGGCCTGTCTGGAAATGCCCTGGGAGAAGACATGGGGATACATGATCAGGCTTTGAGCAAGTGGAGTCTTCTCTGGAGACATCCCAAACCCATCTGGATGCATTCCTGTCCAACCTGCTCTGGGGAACCTGCTTTGGCTGGGGGTTGGACAAGGTGATCTCCAGAGGTCCCTTCCAACCCCTGCCATTCTGTGATTCTGTAAGTTTTTGAGAGAAAGGTTGGGAGCTGACAGGGACAGTCACGCTGGCACGATACCATGGTGGATACCCACAGTTTATGCAAACCCTTTAGTTGCTTTCAACCCCAAAACCAATGGCCCTTGCCTTCCTCCCTACTCCTCTATTCCCCCTCTTTTCCCATCATAGAATCAGAGAATGGATTGGGTTTGAAGGGACCTTAGAGATCATCAAGTTCCAACCCCCTGCCCTGGGCAGGGACACCTCCCACCACACCAGGTTGCTCCAAGCCCCCTCCAACCTGGCCTTGAACCCCTCCAGGGATGGGGCAGCCACAGCTTCTCTGGGCAACCTGGGCCAGGCTCTCACCACCCTCACACCAAAGAGTTTCTTCCCCACATCTCATCTCAATCTACCCTCTTTCAGTTTAATTAATCATTCCCCCTCATCCTATTTTTCCACTCCCTAATAAAGTGTCCCTCCCCATCTCTCCTGGAGCCCCTTTAGGGACTGGAAGGGGCTCTAAGGTCTCCCCGGAGCCTTCTCTTCTCCAGGCTGAACACCCCCAACTCCCTCAGCCTGTCCTCATGGGAGAGGAGCTCCAACCCTCTATCACTATAGCCTATCGGTTTACTGGACAAATTTAATCAGGTACCCGTATTTTACTAGCTCACTCACAGGGTCATTTGAGGGGCAACACCGTTTCTTCAACAGAACGTGTTTTACCATAAATATCTAAAAGGCAAGCTCAGAAAGTGTGTTCAGCTCCTCAGTGCACTCCAAGTCTGGGCATTTCAGGCTGTACAGGATCCTTGAATTTCTCCTTCAGTGATAACACAGTCACCCTGATACATATGTAGATGCTCTGCAGTGCATATTCTCCATACAAATACATTTTCTGTGGAGGGATATATGTGAAAAATATACTTGTGGGAAATACGTATCTCTCCATCTAAAGATAACATTCTGGATCGCAGAGTTATTCTCTTGGTCAGGCTAAATGACTTACGACCGAAATAAATCTTGAAATAAAAAAAAAAATCCATTTTCTTTTCCCATTATCCACTGGATGGAAAAAAATAAAGAAAAAAAGGTCAATAGAACAACTAAAAGGAAACGGAAAAGAAAGCAACTCCTGCTCTACCTACTCCTACCTAACCACCATCTGGAGGCTGGACTTTGCCAAGCGTTTTTGCAGACAACTCCCAGTACACAGGGAGGTCACAGAAATGGCTTCGGTGGAGCTGTCGTGCTCCGGCAGCCCCGGGGGGATCCGTGCCCCCGAGTTAAGTGTAAGCTTCCATCAAGGGGGGAATGACAACCTGCGAAAGGAGTGAAGACGCGGCGCAGATCGCAGCCGCGCTCCCCTTCCCACGCAGGGAGGGGACAGAGCCCGGGGGGGACGCAGGAGCAGGGCACCTTCCAGCAGGAGAAAGCAGAGGATCACTGCTTCTTCTTCCAGCTCCTGAATTACAGGACTGAGAAACACATCTTTTCTTTCCCTTTTATTTTTCGCCTCCCCCCTCCCCCAAATTAATCGCCCAAACCCAGAGATACTTTAGCAACAACTCATGTACTAAATTGCTTCCCTCTCCTGTTCACCTTACTTGTGAAGTGTTAAACAAATTGCATCTGAGGAAAGTTCTTTTGTTATCCTTTGAATTAGTTAGTACCAGGGTCTAAATGTCACCTCGTCTTTTTCTGGAGGAAAGCATAAACGAGAGGAGCATTTAGAAAAATATAAACTTGTAGAACACAAAGTGCCCTACATGGGGGAAACTGCAAAAATATCCATTAAAAAAAAAAGAGAGAACAAGGAGGATACAGCTTGCTGCAGAATTCAGTTATCAAGTGCATCTGCTCAGTAGAACACCAATTATTTTCTTTTTTTTTCTGAAGACTTTTATGGTATTATAATTAAGGAGCTTTTAGAGGTAGGTGCAGATTTTAATTGTTAGATAAATAAATGAAAAACAACCATAGTGCACCGTGATGATTGAAAGGCTGATGGAATGGGGGGGTGGGGGTAATTATGTTATATTATTTCAGAGAAGATGGAATCCGAAAAACAAGGGCTGAATCTGACAGTGTCTGATTTTCCCGTGCAGCCGCTTAGTCCTGTGAGGAAGGAGGCTCAGCAGGAGCAGGGACGGGGAGGGGGCAGAAGGATGGGCCACTATACAAAGCCCATCACAGAAATAACACCGCTGCAATTTAGCTTCCTGTGTTAGGGAAACTGGTGAAGCAGCCACAATCATCATTTCCTTTCACAATCAACAGGTGCAGAGGTTGTGGGTGTCTGGCCAAGCAGGGGTTGTGTTTTATCAGCTCAGTGGTGCTTCAGTCAATTCCCGTGAGTACACACGGGAGCTCATTCCTCCAGTCACTGCAAACAGGCTGAAAATTCTTCAAGAGTGACAAGAGCTCTCTTCAGTAGCAATGTCATCAGCAAAACAACCTCAGTAGCAGATAAATATTGTGACAACGTCACTTCATAAGGCAGAAGGGGCCTAGATCTCCCTCCTGCCCGGGCTCACAGAATCCTGGAAGGGAACCACGCACTTCTATAAATTACCACTGCTTCACTTAAGCCAAGGGAAGAAGGATGCTCTCTGGCTTTTAAAGACCCGCCCTCCAATGTTTAGCACTTGGTAAGAGTAAATAAAAATATTTAACTTACAGTTCAGGTTTGTTGTGGCTCCATTTCCTGAAATACGTCAACAGCAACACAATAGAACTAGAGGAAATTTCACTCTAAACTCTGCGTATAAAGTGTGTGAGCAAAGCTCTCGTAAGCAGGAATAAAACCAGGTATCTTCTAAACTGCTCTGCACCATCCCAGGGCAGGAAATCGGCTGAGGGCACTGTCACTTGGAAACAAAGGGTATTGAAGGCTTCAGGCAAAAACTTCATTTCTTCTGTTTCTCTCAAACATGTTGGTTTTGATGCCAATCTTGGCAGCTCCACCTCATTATAGCTGTTGGCCAACGACAACAGCAAAATTTCAAAATCAAAAGCAGTGCATCCTAGTCCTATGGAAACAGCTTTTCCTTCACCTTGAGCTCCCTAAACAAAGCTGACTGAAACAATAAACTACATTCTGTAAAGCAAGGAGGGGAATGATGGTTTCTTATATCCGATGTCACTCACTTTTCTCCAAAATATATAAAGGGTCATTGGGAAGTCACAGCAAATCCAGATGATCAGCCCATCAAGGATGAGAACGGATGTGGAGCAGAACTGGCTTTCCAAATGTTGCACAGCTCTACAGCATGTTATTGCTCATTTCCAGCCCAGAAAGGTGAGGGTCTATAGCGTTTGTTAGACATGAAATCACTCCAGCAAGGATTCCTTTCATAGCCCACAGTGAGGGGTATAAAATGATCCTCAAAGGTAGCACGGCTGATTGTTCCTTTTACAGTTGAGCTCTTGTGATTAAAACCAAGCAGGAAGCTCACAAGATTTGCTCATCGCTGAGTTGGAATTGTGATTTTCCCCATGGATGCATTTCTCCACAGACGCACAGCACAGCTCTGCTTATCCCCAGGCTCTGTCAAAGGCCAAGTCTGCCCACACCTTGCATTTGTGTTCTCTTTGTGTCTTATCCTCTTAGTATCTTCTTTTTGTGACTCTTTGAGTCCTAGTAGCCCTTTATTTGAGCTGGAGAGAGACCTATTCAGTGACATTCTCTTGTAACTACCCTGAACAAACAGTTCTCAGCTCATTTTTCTTTATGCAACGTTTTCTTTGCAGCGATGCTCATGTACGTGAATTGCGGATGCTTTAATGAGTGTGTGCCACCAGTGATGCTCTTGGGTATCTATCCAGGACAAGGCTGCCACCTATATGGCCTCAAAGTGTCTCTCCAGAACCACTTACTCATTAAGAAAGATTGTAAGTCTGACGTCCACTGAACACCAAGTTTTACACCAGTGACCTGTGATCAAATCTTCCAGCCAATGATCCCTGCCCAGAGGACTTGGTTTACCTGGTAAATCCCTTGAGAGCATTTGATATAGAGCTGTGAAATGCTTGCACCAGCTCTGACCTTTCTACCTAAATGACTAATGCATCACTGATGCCAGATGGCTACGGCCCCAGATACCTGGAGGGAAGGCAAAGGGAGCAAGGGCAAGAGATCTACCACTCTCAGACAGTCACACACGCACTGTTGGTGCTGGCAGAGACTCCAGAAGGGCTTCAGTTGGTTGAAACATGAGGAGAACTCGTCTTCAGTCTCCTCTCAGTATTTCAAACATGGGAATGGTGAGCTCCTCACTGGGAAACACGTGGACAGGGATGGCTGGTGCAGGGAACCTGGCAGAAACCCAAGTGGCAGCCCATGAACAGTCATCTCAGCTAGCATCACGTGGCAGATTAGCACGCAGCAGTACTCTTCCTGATGCAAGATGACGGGCCCAGAAGCTCCTAACTAATTTTCTGATGCTTCTCCACTCTTGTACCCTGCAGGCTACATCTACAGATAGGATGAAAGATGCTTTACTTAGTTTAATTTTACTCTGAGACAAGGCAAACTGAAAAAAGAAGCCAAGGCAAGCTTTCCTGTTCCCAATAAATGACAGAGACTGTCTTGAAGCACAGAAGTTACTGAGCTTTTTTCTTGCCAGAGTGGAGTTTAATTTTCCATAAGGAAGCTGCTGAGAAACATTTCTGGGAAGATGTAGGAGATGAAGGATTTATAAAGTCACATTTTTTCTGCTTCAGTTGCTGGATGCCTTCCTACCAAGCTCTTCTTTGCTCATCTCTGTGCCCAGCTCTCCAGCTTTACTAGGAACTCCAGAGTTAACATCTCCTACATACAGCAGCGGAGATAAGCATGAGTTTATAATGACAGAGTATGAAAACAGGTACATTTACTTCCATTAGTGGTTTTCCAGCCTAAAGAGGGATAAAGAGAAGTACTGTGCAGAGTAAGAACCGTCTCTTCTGTGTTGCCATGTATTTCAGGAGTCCTCGTTGTGCAGCACAGTAACCAAACAGCACGGAGAGCTAGTGACAGTGTTCAGCAAGCCAAGATAACTCCTGCTTATTTATCCCTGTACGACTGCTATATTTAACAAGTATAATTTATAAACATGTCCCTGTCCTTCAGGAATCCAGAGTGTAAGGCTCTCTGGTAGCTTCCTGGTCTGTCGTATTGAATCTTCTTCAAAAGCTACAGATATTTCCCCCCCAAAAAAAAAATAATGGTAAAAGGCTCTACCTAGCAGAGGCTTGTGCTGGTGTAGATCCATTAGGCATTAATGGGTTATAGAAAGCATCCACAGGGGCATCAGGTTCTACACACCTTTGGGGCTGAATCAAAGAAACAACAGCAGAAGCTTAAACCCAGAAGTAGTTTTAAATAAAAGAAATTAATATAATGTAAAAAAAAAAAAAAAAATTAAAAACTCGGCAAAGACACTGCATTTTCAGAAAAAGAGGTACAAAACTGACGTTTTAAGTTACTTCCAGATAGCAGGCTTTATTCTGAATCTTCCTCTCTCAGGCCTTCTCTCCCCCTCTCACCATTTCTCTAAAAGATCCTCCAGGCTCTTCCTGCTACTTTTGTTTCTGTTTTCCTTCCATTGTCATCTAGCTCACAGTCAAGACTTGACCATTTCAGCTTTCCCATGCTCTGCTTTTGGTCATTAACCAGAATTAACAGTGTTCCCGTGTGTCCTCTTCCAACAGCCAACTTCCCCATCCCACCAATACCACAGGGCTGATACAAGCCACGTGGCAACAAGTACAGCTGCAAAGAACTCTTCACGTAGAGAGGTTAGATGATCTGGAAACAGGGAGTCCAGAAACTGCACTCCTCTCTTCGCTTGTGCAGCGTTTCAATATACCAGCTTTGTTAAGATATGGATTCTCCAGTTTTGGGTTTGTTTTGGGTTTTTACACATCATACTTTTTTTTTTTTTTAATTGGTTAATTACTCCGTTTTCATGCTAAGCGTAAGGAGAAACCTCATTCATTTCATATACTCATTGTGTAATTAATCATATCACCTTCACACACCAACCGTATCATTCCAAATACCACACTCAGACATTTCCTGGCCCATCTTACCGTTGCAATTGCCCCTACCTGATACGTCAGACCATAAACCTCCTCTTTCCAAGAGATCACACTGCGTGTGCCTTTCTCCCCTATCCAACACTCCCCAGTCTCCAGCAGTTATTTGCACATCTCTGCTCCTTTTCCAGAGGACACAGACATCTCCCAAGGAGAGAGATCACCATCAGGTCAGGGAAAGCTAAATAGATGTCATGACCTGCACAGCTGCACCACTTGATCATTTTAGTAGGTTTCAGTCTTGCCTAAAAGCACTTTATGGCCTACACCTTCCATCCTCTGGGAAAGGGGAGCCGATGCCAACACAGCCAGCTCCAGAGAGTTGCTGTAGACAAGCCACTCCGGTTTTCTCTTTGTTGTAGTTAGTGCAGGTAAACCCCAGCAGTAGATACAACGCTGGCAGAAATGAACCGTGGCCTAAACACGATTTGACTGATGATTAAGTTTGCTCTTCCCCAACTCACTTGTCCTTAAATGCCTTCCTCTCTCCTCTCCCACACGAAGAGCGTTTTCAGGAGAACTGAGCTCCTGGGGTGTCTCCGTCTAGTCAGCTTCCAAGGCAGCTTGAAATTTCAACACATACCTCTGAGGACCAAAAGGAAAGGTCGCCAGCAGCAGACTTTCCTTGTTTTTTTTACAAATAATTTCTGGTTTTTCAGTTTGCAAATACCTTATCATAGCATTTGGGGACGGGAAAAATGGAAGGCAGAGAAGACATCAAAGTCTTAATCAGATTAGTCCTGAAACCTCAGAATTGTATTATAAATAAAAAGAAATCATTTCTCCTTTCTTGGGTGTGCAGATTTAAGAGACTGAATAAACATTTCAGCTTTTAATAAAACATCTCTTTTCTAGTCTTATGGTAGCACAGAGAATTTGGAATCATAGAAAAATCCAAAGCAGTCAACTTCAAGGTTAGACCAGGTCATTAAGGGCCTTGTCCAACTGTGTTTTGAAAAACCTCCAAGAACGTATATCCTACAACCTCCAAGGTCAACCTATTCTTGTGCTTCACAACTCCAGGGGCTGAACTTCTTCACCCAAAACTATATAAAAGGTTCAGAAACATGCAGGTAATTAAACAGAAATTGCAGGATAAGTTGCTTTACAAAAACCTTATGATTAAGGGACCCTTAAGGAAAATTCAGGTGTAAAGAGAGATGGCAAACCACTTCAAACTGGTTCAGTTTCCCTCTGTTTGTAGCCTGCCGCAAATGGCTTCAAAAAGATAAATATCTGGCTACATCACTAGTTAATGTGATTTAATGGTTGGCTCTTCCACAGTGTTTCATTTTCTTCTCAGCCCATCTCACCATCATAGGTTTAAGCGGACACCTTCCCATGAATGCCTTTTGAATACTCTCAAGAATGTTACGAGCATCCAACTTTATTCTGAGAGTTCTTTATCTCTCTGCCCATCATTGCAGACCTTCTGCAGAGGGTCTAATCCAAAGACCAAGTGTATCTGCTGAAAGGCTGTAGCGGCCTGAGAGATCTCTGGAAGAGCTGCAGTAGATAGCTTCTTGCTGGCAGCCATTCCATGCTGCAGTGCCATGTCCCACAGTCTGTTTTGATGCTCTTATTAATGTCTTTGTTCTTTCACTTCTCAAGCTGACAGTTCATTTTCCCTCCTACAGGTTCCTGCCATCGCCCAAGAGAATATTTACAGCTGTCTATACCCTGTGCCCATGCATTCTTCGAGACAACTGGTTCATGGGATACGCACTCTCACTGAAAGGAGAAGTGGAGAAATGTAATTTGCATTGATGATGAGGCTACCTGGGTGCACAGTCTCCTTGTGCTTCCCTTGGTTTGCTCCCAACCTCCCCAGTAATGAAAAAAGAAATCTGGCATTACAAGAGTTCAAAACCCATACCTAAAAAACCACCCTACAAGGTGCCTGGCTGCCTGTACTCGACAACCGACTCTGACGCGGTGCGGCTGTAACCAGGAGTCAGGCTGTTAGGGAAGAGCTGTGTGGGCCCTTGTTGAAGCAACCCACTTTTCTCAATCCCTCATCATTGGTCCCTGCCTGGGCCAACTACAGATGAGCCTGTGCTTGGCCTCATGACTTGCTGGTCCTGACTTGGCTTCCTTGGCTGGACCAGGGACCTGTCACCATGAACCTGGAAAGGACTGGATGACCCTAGCGACTGCTACTGGTCCCACTCTTCATGGTCAGGTCCCAAGGGGCTGCAGCAGGACATTGTCCCACGCCTGCCTTCTCATCACACCCCACTCCTGGTTTCTATTCCCCTGTGGAGCAGCCCACTCCTGCTGCTCTCTGGCAATCGATGACTGACTGTATTTGTTGGAAAGCACAATGCAGAAGAGCGGAGGAAACGTGGGAGAGGACCTCCCTTCCTCTTGTTATAAAACAGAGGAGAGTTGTTTCTCGCTTGGCAAAGCTTGTTGCCAATATTTTACTTGTGCTTTTCTCCTCTATTCGAACCAAGATTTGCAACCATTTTATTGGAAAGGAGCCAACCGCTGGGTGAACCCTGCCCGTGGATTCACGCTTCAGTCTGCCTGTCGCTTTGTTGTGGTGGTCCCTCTGACTTGGTAATTGGGACGTGCTATTTCTAATGCAAGGCAATCCTGGGAAACGCCTGCTCCTCCCGCAGCAGCGACAGGTGCTGGCACCAAACACGCTTCTCAGTTGTCAAGACACCTCGGCCCATACCCCAACCTCTCTGGTTCTGCAGATAGGAAGACCAAAACGATGCTTTGTGCAAATAGAACATTAATTTTGCTGACGGGGGAATAATAAGGCTACTAAGTCAGTACCAGGATTTTTACATTGCATACGCTATGTAAATTACATGTCATCTTTACAAATTGTAAACTGGATAAATGACTAGCCAAATGTTTACACGTGTGACTTGCAACGGAGACTTTCCAGGCGTGGAGGTGGTATTACTGAAGAAAAATGTGCTGGGCAGTGATAGTACTCAAAATGCAACAGCAGGGCAATAGGATAATTCACTCATGCTGAATAGGAACTGTCTCTTCTGAAGTGCATTAATGCCAAGACCAAAATATGATCTCCTGAGCCACAGTTTAGCCTACATCAAAAGATGAAAATTAGGAAATACACTTGGGGATCCTACTTTTTGCACTTGGAAACAGGTGCTTACAAAGCTCAGAGCATCCAGCCAGAAGATGCCAGGTCCATCTCTGGATGCATTTACAACAACCAATATCGTCACTCTAAGCAATGTTCAGCCTCTGTTCGCTTGCTTGAGAGTGGATGGCTCGGACTGATTTACCAAAACCAGAAGCTGCACAATATGTTCCAGAGAGAGGAATTATGGTGTTAGGAGTTGCTCTCCAAGATCTTAAAACTGTTCTGACCTTTAGCTGGTTTCTGCTTTGCCATCAGAGTGTATCTTACGAGGACATCCTACCCTGCAGAAGTTGCAGGCAAGGATTCATGACTGTTGGAGGAACCACAGCGAAAACCTGCAAGAACAGCTCAGGGCAGAACACACACTTAAGGACTTATCCCATATCTTTTGGCAAGGTCAGACCCGATGCTTTCATTTTGCCTTCCTGTGACCAAGCCTAAATTGTGAGCAGGGCTCCCTTCAACCGGGGGAGACCTAGACATGGCATGGACACATCAAACCAGTTTGCTTCTGGGGCTATTCCCGCCCCATTCAAAAAACTTAGCAAGCTCGCCTTGTTGCCCACTCCACCTTGCCAGGTCTCCCATGAGAGGAGCAGTTTGCTTTCCACAGAAACAGGACCTTGTGGAGGACCAAAAAGAAAAAACTGTCCATTCTTCCCTGCCTGCTGGATCAACAGCTCAACTGAGTGACAGGGTGTTGTGGATGGGCTGACATTTATACCTCTTAATGTCTGTGGTGCTCTCATAAAAGATTTTGCCTTGATATTTCTTCCAGTGCACTTCGAGGGCACCAGATGAAAGCTTTACAGGGGTAACAAACACAAAGTCCTTTTCAATTGAGTGAGTTTTCTGTCTATTTAGAGGCTGAGTTAAGTATTCCAGGAGGAGGCTTGCTTGAAAGAAAGAGATGTTTCTTTCAAGCCTCCCATCTTAAGTTGTATGAAAGCAGAAAATGTAATGAAAAGAGTGACCTGCCCCAGCAAGTGTGTGTTTGGTAACAAGGTCCTGAGTTCAAGCAGTTTTGGCAGAGCATGACCATGACCTGCGGCTGGCAGGTCCCTCTCACATCCTGCACAATAACTGTGATTTCAAGATTTTCTTGTGGATAACACTTACTGCTCAGTTTAAAACACTTAGAGCTGTCACAGACACTGGAGGGAATCACTTATGGGACTAGAATCTACTTGCAAATGGTTTGTTGTCTCTGCTGGAAGGAGAAAGATTCAGAGCACATGGCCGGACATGTTCTGTGAAGCAGGTCTCCACTGGAAATGCCTGACAGAGTAGAAGACTTTGCTCCAAGCTCAGTGATGGGGTGTCAGGATTGGGACTAAGATGGGTAGAACTGTTTGCCCAAGCACAGATGAGGCAGAAGGGGACCTCCCCTTTTTGCCCTTCCCCTCCCTCTCCTCGCAGTTGGAAGCAGCCTGCTGGCCCGTTGCCTTTGGCACAGACCCACGATGTTTCCTGCCTTGCTTTGCCACTCCTCTGTTTGTGACCACGCAAAAGTCACTCTCCTTTCCTCTACCTTCGGATCCCCTTTCCCATGGCACGTGACATACGGACTCTTCACTCGCTGGGCGAGGACTGTCTCAAATATGCAGCACCATGGGGACTTAGCCTTATGAGGCATAGCCTTTGGCTGCACATGGGCAAATCATTCCCATGGGAATCACTTGATGGCCCCTCTCTTTGCCACATTAAGGGATCTTTACATATCTGCCTCTTTTGAGGGAGAGGAAGCCACGAAAGTGAGTAATACTGTGAATTTGTATGGACTTCTGCGTCTAAGACGTTGCTGGTTTGCTTCCCATTTAAACATTGTCTCTATATTAAGCCGCACATCTTTGATTCACCAGCCTTCCTGGGAACTTTCCAAGGCTTCTTGCTTCTAGGCTCCGTGCTATGGCAGCATTCCTGTTCCCAGCCAGAAAGATTTTGGAGTTCAGAACAAGGTGAAGTTACACAACCCCTGTTAAAATAACACCACAGCAACACGCTCTACTTTTTCAGCCTCAAAGACAACTGCTCTGCTCACTTCCAGGAGAAAGTCCTCCCTGAGTCTCCTGGCTGCAGGAGCCTGAGCCACTGGTGTTAATCCCCAGCCCTCTTCAGTCGTGGGTTTCAGCTCCTGGCTATGTCTGGCAGTTCACACAGGAAAGCAGCAGAAATTTTTCATGACCACTCAACTGCTGTGCTCAGGTTCCCTGGAGAAGGATGTTGCCCTGACTGGGACACGAGCCGCCCCCTTTTAGTGAATGTGTCCCTTCAGAAGTGGCCGTGAATGGCACGCAGAGATGAGATGAGCATCGGGCATGGCTCGGTCCAAGGGGAAGGATTTCCTCCCAGTAAACCACAAGGAAGCTGAGAGACTTCAGTAACAAAACAACACACTAGAAAAGAAGCAAGACTTATCTTGCTGCTGTTCCACAAAAAAAAATAACCAACAACCAAACTAAACAAAACAGCCATGATTATCCACTGGGTTGGAGAAAAGACATCCTGGATTTCTTCTTTTTTTTTTTTTTTTCTTTTTTTTTTCTTGCATGCAGCTGTTTCACTTTAACAAACTGTGCACAGCTCATGCCTCTGGAAGCACTCAGCTCTCTCGCTGGGGAGGCATTTCTCATCCCTCCCTCTGCCACCAGCTGCTCCCCGATCACAGACCAACACATTCCCTGGAGCAGCAGAACCAACCGGGGCCGCCACTTACGTGAGCATCACGTTACAGGCATTTGCCTTGGGACTACTGGCACCTCAGCTGTTGCTGGCTTAAAATAAGCAGAGTTGCTAGGTCTGGTGGTTCTGCGCCTTGCTGTGACAGGGGTGTACTAAAGAGAAGGTCCCAACAAGGTTTTGCTTCTGCTCTCAGCAAAACACTGCGGAAGAGCTAAACTTAGATATCATTTAATCACAGCTTTACAGACCTCCTAAAGCACCGTGAGAGAAATACTTTCCATAGTCAAGGTAGTGCATTTTATTACGCTCATCCAACACTGTAACCTTAGCTTAACTCTAGGCTAATGGAACTTATGGTGGCACTGAAAGGATAAAAATTGCCGATGAGCAGAAAGAATCCTAAATCTACATTTTTCAGAAGCCAGCGAAAGTTGTACAACCTTAGATTTGACCTCAGGAACACAGCTGCAAAAAGCAAAAGCCAGCTGAACTGTAAGCTGCTCTGGAGAGCCCCAAATTACGCCGAGTGCAGCGGGTGTTCCTGGGCACAGATTTGTCTTTCACCGTGTAATAAAGAGTTCACGGTGGAAAGTGCATTTCCCCTCTGTTATGTCACAGTGGTGGGCAACAACTCCCTGCCAAGCACGGAGCAGATTTCTAGTGCACCACTTAAATACATTCACTCCTTCTCCATTAAAATATGCCAGAAAGACTTTTCTTGAGAAATGCTTTCACAGACACTTTTTTTAACGAGCACAGTTCATGGGAGCCGTAAATCACTGCAGCAGTACACTAGGAGCGTGGAGAAACCTGCTGCTTCTTGGCTAGGCCACATGGTGACCTGAGGACTTCTGTAGTTTAAGGCACGAAACCCCATGGCTTTGTGTCCTCTCTGTGTCTCTCTCACCACGGGAACCTACCCAGGCACCACACCTGGAGCCCTGTGCCAGAATGTCCAGAGCAACTGGATTTCCAGAAGCAAAGCAAAGGCACACAGTAAGGGAAAAGCAGTCCTTGCCTTCACGTTGAGCCCTGCTTCAGTACTGAGACATAGAAGTGTCCCCACCATGTCCTTCCTAACCATTCCTGCCCACATCCTGTAACTCCCCATGCCTTTCCATCCCAATTCCTCCCTAATCCTCTATCTCAGAGTTGAACCTCAGTTCCCACCCCGCCTCCAGTCCCACATAATCCTCTCCTTGGCCACTAAAGAACCCAAAAATCTGTGATCCAAACTATCCAAACCACCTCAGATCCATCCCAGGGCTACTCATGTCCTCCCACTCTATCCCAGATAACACCACAGTTTCCAGAATCTGGACCCAAATCTGTCTCTGACCCAACAAACAACGCTCTGGCCAGCCTGAGACACAGCATCAGCTCAGCTCCTCAGCTGCATCCTCCTTGTAGGAACAGAACGGTCATGGTCACCTCTACGTTAGGCCATAAGGACAGTTTGTGTAAGAAGGCAACTTGAATTCTAACATAGTGGCTTGGAACTGATGTCCCCAGCCCTGTGGCTTGCTGGGCACGAGTGTCACTTGGCTCTCCCCTGCCGTGACATTTACCAAGCACCGCAGGAATGCACAGCAGACCTCTGGGTTCAGCTGCACTCCCCGGGCTGTGCTGGAGGTGCGAGAAGACATTTTTAATTGTGGATACCTGCAGAAGATGGGAAGGAAGGGAGGAAATCAGGGAGAGAGAAGGACTTCTGCCCGGTTCCTAGGCAGCGATGCAAACGCGGTCCCAGCTTTGTCCCTACCCAATGGCGAGCACCGTGGGGCAAAAAAGGAATCCAGCTCTGACACGAAGGATGCTCTGCTGTAATACTGTAAGCAAAAGTTCTTCACAGACCGGGGGATGCCTGCAGGAACCCTTCTTTCTGTTTAAATCATTCTAATATTTTAGTTCTTCCCCTACCAGTGCAACCCCCTACAACCAGCCTAACCCAGACCCTCTCTGGGTGGTTGTATGGGGTTTTTATTTTCCTCTAGTGGGTAAATATGAGCCATCCAAGTCCTTCTATTCAGGACGTGTGATCGGCTCTGTAATTAGCAAGCACTGCTTGGCAGGGCAGAGGGTTGGGCTGCTGCAGCCACCTGGACTCCTGGCAGGGATTTGACACCCCCAGACTGTGCTCCCAGGGCCCCAATGAGCAGCCGGGGCCAGGGGCTGATGAAATCAATAGGAACCCATCTCCCCCCACAAGTGGGGCAGATCAAGATCTGGGGAAGACCAAGGGGGGGCCCCGTTAGCCTTTCCATTTCCACAAAATACGCAGAAAACAGGCAAAGGGAAACGTTTGCACAAACAAGATCGTTGCTGTGGGTTGGTAGCATCTGAGCAGAAGCCAAACCATAGCCATAAAGAACAGAAGTACCTGACCCCTTTCTCCTGTTGTTTTTAATTTTGGCTGAATTGTTTTTCCAGGTAGTGGGAATCAGCTTTACTTTTTCCCATCCATGAGCAGCATAAAATTTGGAAGGATGGTGCTTGCCACCCAGCTGAGTTCCTGTATCTGTGGGGTGGTCATGGGTTATGTTCACCTCCAAATTACAGAATACCAACCAAAAGCAGGGCTCTGTTGTGCTAACAGTAAGAAACAAACCCTGTCATGCAGGGTTCACAACCAATATATGAGGGAGAGCGCATTTACCATTTTATAGACTAGAAACAGAGACCTAAAAAGCCTATTTAAAGTGTATTTAAGCTCCAGGAAAGACTCTCCTTGACTTCCCCAGGTTTTGGATCATGCTAAGGGAAATTAAGCGAGTTGCCAAAATTCACACAGCGGGTTTGTAGAGAAGCCAGAAACCAAAAGCTAGATTTGCCGAGCTCCAGCATTCTTGCTCCAGCCAGCCCGCTGCTGGAGGTGCTGGAATGGCAACAACAATCTGCTCGAGTGAGAAATTGTAGCTGCCAACCTGGCAATGCTTGTATTTCTCCGACCTATTCCATTGCTCAGATCCAGGATTTTCCTTGAGCAGAAGAGAATTACAGGGAAGAGTCGGCAGCGTCACTGGACAGGCACCAGCGTGTCCATGGTAATGCATCAACCACAGAGAAAGGGGAATGAAACTCATTTTCAAGACCTGAGACATAGATTTTGGTCACCAGGGTGCTTAATGGTGAACCAAGGATGCAGCTTTATGCAGCTCAGGTATCCAGCTCTCTGAGCCATGAACTCTATGATGGTTTTGCCTTCCTGAGGGCAGCATCCTGAGGATGTTTGTTCTTCTGCTCAAAGACCACGAGGGTACCTAGCCTTAAGTGGTCAGCAGCCACTTTGCCCACTCAGGTGACCCCCAGCCTCACCCACAGCGTGAGAGAATAAGGTGATCAACATTGCCCAGGAAATACATTAATTTCATCACACCAAATAAGCCCTGAGATTTTCCTCCTCTTTCATCCACAAACGACTTTGGCACCGGTTTGTTTGCCTGCCAAGCTTCACATTCTAGCTAAGGGGCTTTCCCCAAAGAAAAATAGTTACTGCCATAGACAGTGGATTATTTGGAATCACTTCATATATCACCGAAGTGCAGCCATCTCCGCAGCAATTTAACAGCAGGGGCCAGGAATGAGGACAACTGCGACCAGTGAACACTGCAAAGAAATCTGTAGATACACGTTCCCTTTACAGACGTTTGATTTCGGCTAAGGCATTACAGTCAATTGTTAGAAAAGCATCACTTAAGGTTTTCTGACTAAATGTCCTTTAGTTTTGGATCTGATAAAAACATCTCTGGAGAGAAGGCAAGGTGGCGGATCTATTTGAAGCAGCAAATTTGAAAATAGAGTATACTGAGGGGTTTTATTTAAAGATCTTCTTGACACTCTTCTAGGCTCTGAAGATCTATTTTTATGCCTTTGTTTTCATTTGAAAGAGAACACTTTATTCCAACTGCCCTGTGACTAGAAAAGATGATTATGAAAAAGAAAAGAAATCTGCATTTCCTTCTCCTCTTAGCCAAGGAATTTGCATGTTATAATAACGGGTGTAAATTTAACAGATTTTAACAAAGCAGAAAGCCCAGACATCTGCTGAACATGGTGGTGTCCCCTCCACACCACTTTGCCTTGTACAGAAGATGCAAGAGATCAACAGGGGCACTTGAGAGAGGGCACGTATTTGTGCAGAGTATGTTGAGATTTCAAACAAGCAAATGCTTCAGAGTCCCCGGCCCTGCCTTCATCCTTATAGGTCTTTAATCCTGATTTTATAAACATCTGGGCCACATCATAGTTTCCAACCACTGCTCAGAGACACGCCAAGCTCTAGGGATGTCAGTGTTTTAATTTGAACGTGGCTGCCCAGTGGAGAGTCATATTTAAGACACAGCTTTAAAATCAGTCATTTGCACCCTGTAAACCATATGTCTTGTAATACAGCATTGGACTCTGTAGTAATAAGTTTTATTTTAACATTTCATATTTTTGGTTATGTGGCCAACAAGAATTTAGTGTAAGTAATGAATGGCAAGTATTACTAAGCAGAACAACGTTCCTACGTAAAGCAACACCATAACCTCACGAGGACCTGCCTGCTGCCCCCAAACCCTGCAGAACAGCTAGCACGGGCTTGGCAGAGACTCACAGGGCAGGGGTGGGAATAACTCTTATATTCTCCTACAGAAGAGAGAGGGATAGAGGGAGAACAAAACCATGAATTTACCTTAGAAAGGGAATAAGCAGCAGGTTAATCAGAGTCCTGAGAGAGCTAGGAAATAGAGAATATATACTTGTCTTTGCTGTTTCCCAACACAGGAACAGGTTTAAAATTAAAAAAAAAAACAAACCACAACAAAACAAAAAAACAAGTGAAATACTAAGTGTTGAACTCAGGAGGAGACTGACCTCTCCCAAATGACAGCAGCTCTGTGGGAGTCTCAAACTCAGGACATTTAAAGCTTTGACCTTAGGAAACAAGGAGAGACTTGATATTTTAGTGAAGCATAACCACTCAACACTAAAGAGATTTTTCTGAAATTATATTAAATCCCATTTACAAGATGCAGACAGACCTCAAATATTAAAATGGAGGGTTGAGGACTTCATGCAGTTGGTTTAGACTCACACACATTGTTGGGGGGGCTTAGATTTTCTTCTTTTGCATAAGAAAAAGATAACACTGAAGAAGCCTCAGGAGTTACCAGATTGGGCCAAACCCATTTCTAGCAAAACCAGACAAGAGCTAGATGAGGTGATAAGAGGTGAAGCTGCTGAGCAGAATCAGGATTGAATCAAGGTGTAGCACCAAGGTTACGTGGCTGTTTGGTGCCAGTACACACACCAGCACATGACCCCCTTTAAAAGTTACTCGATTTCTTTCATGACAGTCTACTTTACTAAAGTATCGCAGTGAAGAAAATAGGAATAATACATGAGTCAGCGTGAGCTTGTCACCAACAGATGCAAGCAAAGAAAAAAAAAGGTTAATATTTAGGAAGAAATAATTTTGTCACCAAACATGCTGTTTTAGAACAACCAAATCTACACGGACTTCCCCTGCACCAGCAGCTAATCCTGTAAGGAAAAGAAAAGGGGGATGGATGTGTTGATGTTATGTTTCAAATTTTTCTAGATTAAACATTTTGATTTTTCTGAAGTGGTTCAAACAATGTTCTTACATTTGACAGACAGTGTCTGAAAAAAAGTACCGTATCTGCTCCAATTTGAAATGTAGGCTGTCAGTAAGGCAAGAATAGTCTGTTTGTCTCCATCTAAAATGCTTAGTTTCTGGCCGCAGAGTTAAAACACCAGCATCTCCACAGAACTACAGTTAAAAGAGTGGTTAGGGAGGGTTTTCAGAAGAGGTTAACACTTGCCTTACCCTTTCCTACTACTCTCTTGGAAAGCTGACCATCTGCATCCCTGAGATCACAGGTAGACAAAGAAGCAGTGTCTGTAGCCACCCAGACTGTCTACAAAGAGATTTGTCAAAACCAGCCACCAGGCACACAAGTTTTTATTCCATGATGTTAATACGCTTCGGTTGTCCTAAGACTCTGAAGACCTTCAGAAATAGGTTGTTCCTTTCACGTGCTGGGTAGTTTTTAGAATCATAGAATCATTTAGGTTGGAAAAGACCCTTAAGATCATCGAGTCCAACCATTAACCTAACACTGCCAAGTCCACCACTAAACCATGCCCCCAAGTGCCACATCTACATGTCTCCTAAGTACTTCCAGAGATGACAACTCCACCACTTTCCTGGGCAGCCTGTTCCAAGGCTTGACAACCCTTTAAGTGAAGAAAATTTTCCTAATATCCATCCTAAACCTCCCCTGGCACAACTTGAGGCAGTTTCCTCTTGTCCCATCGCCTGTTCCTTGGGAGAAGAGACCGACCCCCCCTGGCTACACCCTCCTTTCAGGGAGTTGTAGAGAGCGAGAAGGTCTCCCCTCAGCCTCCTCTTCTCCAGGCTGAACACCCCTAGCTCCCTCAGCCACTCCTCACAAGACTTGCACTCCAGACCCCTCACCAAACTAAAAAACTTGAAATAAAAACAATTTTTATTCCAAAACTCAGCAACAGAAACACTGCAAAAAAGTGGAATTCCCAATCCTGCCTCCCATTGCTCTACGACCTTGCTTATGTCTCAAACAGGAGCTCTGCAATTAGAGAATATCAGGTTCCTCCAAGAGCATCCCCAGCCAACTTCCCATAGCAACTCACGCTGCTCAGCATCACTGAGCATGGCAGAATAACGGTGCTTAATCCTTCTGGCTCTTCCATTTTCTCCTTGTACAACAGACAGAATTGTGTGTGTTTTAATCTGGCAGAGGAAAGCCAAACCACAGTGAATGGAAGTCTCAGAGAAAGGTACATCAGAAGGCAGAGACAAAACTTGTTCTGCACAACCACTGTGCATGGACAGGCAGGAAAGCTTGGTCCTGGGGAGGGTACGATACATCCCTTCCAAGCTCAGCCATCCCTACGGCCCCTGAAACCACCTTTGGAGCTGAGTCCTGGTGCTTTCCAGAGCACAGAGACTGACAGGAAACACCATGACTCACCCACTCCTCCTGCAAAAGGCTGGAACTCTTTCCCCTGACCTTCAAACAGGCTACTTTTCAAAGTAGCAAACTTGAAAAAAAAAAAGCTGATGAAGCACGACTTAAATGATTCATATCTTCCAGTTCTGCAGGTTGGATCTGGGCTTCAAACTGAACCTGCTGCTGGTCCTCTTCCACTCCTCTCCTGCTATTTCACAGCTGGATAATCAACAGAAACTAGATCTCTATGCAGAAATGGGACTGTGATGGTGAAAGAAATCAATCTCCATGAAATCCAGGAAGGAAAGTATATTCCCAGAGATGAGAAGTGCAAAGAGTCTTCTCAGGGAAAAGAGAAAACAGGGGCTGATTTAATAAGGTGCATAAATCAGAAGCCCAGCAGTAAGGAGCCAGAGCAGAACCTCACTGCAAGAGGGGTCGCAAAGGTAGCTCTGGGGACTCAGAGACCACCTTTTCCCCCGGAGAAGGACAGCAGTATCACTCTTAGGGCATGGATTTGTGAGCCCCACTATGCCCTTGCCATGATGCTTCAGCCACCAGCTTCCATGTGCTGAGCACAGCCCAGGAGGGCGAGCTCTCCAGTGCGGCCACCTACACACCGAGAGGGCTTTGAGTGTGAAATACAGAATTAAACAGGAGGGGAAACAGAAGACTCTTCAGCATGTAGAATAAAGACACGCTGTATAGGAGAAAATAAAATGAAGAGGATGCCCCAGAGCAGAGGAGGGAGGTTGAGATCTTCAGGAGTCAGAGAAGAATAGACAAGGCAGCAAAACCGGTTGAGTCTCTCAAGGAAGCTACCATGTCTTTGGATACACAGGTGTATAATTTAATGCTACAACCGTAGTGGTGATCCCGGCTCAAAATAGGGACAGCAGAGACAAGAAGACTTCACAGAATAACAAAAAGACCAAGAAAACGCTCATAAGCATAAACTAAAAAGAACAGGATCATTCCTCAAAGGGACAAATAATTTCACTGTAAATATTTTTATTTAAAGCAAGGAATGGGAGGGTGCCAGTATATTAGGAAAATCGAAGAGTTGCTGATTAATATCCAGAAAAGAAAGCAGTCCAGGTGGGAAGGCTAAAGGATGCAAAAGGAACCCAGAGACTCTGTGTCTTGTCCCAAGTGAATTCGAGCACAATCACCACTCACCGAGACAGGTGAAACCTTAAGATTTGAAAGCAGTCTTGACATTTACATTAATAGAGAACACGCAGGGGTATTGTGGAAGGGGTATTCAACTTTGTTCATCAGACCTGAAACTAATTGTTAATCATTAGAGACAGGGAAGATATAACGTGTGGGCGAACTCTTCCATACCTGCTTCCATTAACTTCTCACACTTAGCTCTGAAGCAGCTACTTTTGGTTTTAAATCACAATATAAATCTAAGGAAGAAGAGTCTGATCCAGTCTGACAATTCTTATGTTCCTTCAGTGTTTTTTTGTTATTTGTGAGTCACCTTTTAAAGTTGCATCCTTATCCCACGACAGATCCTTTAGATATAACCATTAAGCAAATTAGTCGCGACCAGCACTCCGTGAGAAAGTCAGCCCTTCAGATTTGCCGAGTTACATTGTTCTTTGTCCACTTGCAAGAATAAATATTTTATTTCAGTATTGCCACCTAGTTTGCTTTTAAGAAGCAGTATGTTTAAAATGGGATGTACAGAGGTCTTCCTACCCTGCTTGCCTTTTTTTTTTTTTTCCCCCGTATTTTTTTTTAAAGCAGTTATCATTCTGCGGTGGCCCGCTAGTCATTTAGAAGAGGGCTGGCTCGAAAACCCAAGACAGATGTCAGGCATGGCAGAGGCGAGCGGTGACGGATCTGCTCTGCAGAGCTTCCACCAGCACCCCCGAGCTGGTTCTGCACTCCATCACCACGGCAGCTTATTGACAGCCGGGCATCTCCACAGGCTCCCTCAGAGCAGCTTCCCCTGACTGCAAATGAGGGGAGCAGAGATGCCAGGAGACATCCTGAGCAGCGGACGGGGCATGAAGGTGCCAATGTAAAGTGGGAATGCATCCAAGGGGGTCGTCAGAATTATCTCGCCACCTACAGCAGGCATCAAACACAACTGCTGAAAAAAAGACAAGTGCTGGACATGCTATGAATTCCCTAAACTGCAAAGAAATCACAGTATTGTTCTCTGTTGCACACACCACACTCGGATCAGGCATAACTTCTCTGGAGATCTATGCAAGAGCTAGTCATGAAGTGACACCTGTCCCATCAGATGCATGAGCACATCACCCACGGAGAGCAGGAGAAGGAAGGAGACAGTGGCCAGGGAAGGCTTCAGGCGCAGCGTTTCCTGACCTTTCCTCTGCACATCTGCTGTCAAGACATGAAGGAGAAACTGCTGAGCAGAGCCATGAAAAAAGAATCAAGAAAGATTTGTCTCCAGGTTTGCTTCTTTTGAACTCTCAGAGACAGCCACAGAAATTTCCATTCCTAAAAGCACAAGAACTATAGTCTAGAGAAATGTATTTTTTTTTTCTGGTGACACAACATAAGCCGTTGCAGAATTTGATAGGAAAAAAGCCAAACAAACCCTGTTGCCCAAGTTTTCAATCAAGAATCCCCATTTTCTACCAGAGCCCAGCTTTATCTTGTCAGTTGCCAACAAAGTCAACAATTATGAACACTAAAGCAACAAGAACACCTCAAAATGCTGTCCCCTTTCTCAAGCCTGACACATCTCCTGCACCGCTGGATAGAACATGGACAATTTGAAGCTCCTTCGAAAGCTCCCATCAGATCACCGAGCCCCCTGCTTGACCTGCGGAGTTGTGAGACAGTTGCAACAAGGGTTAACCATAGATCCAAATAAAAGCTGAAGAGCAGAAGGCCCTAAGTTTGGAAGTCAACACCATACCTGCCTCCCACCGCTCTCCAACAGAGGCAACACCCCCACATACTTTGGCCCCCAGGGTCAGCAAGCCACAGCTACTAAAACAGCAAGAAAGGCTTTTGCAACCTGCTCTTAACCATAGCTGTATTTAGTAGGTCATTTAACCCAGAGCAGGCTCTGGGAATATCCGTTTCCCGGTCAACTGGGCAAACGGGTCTGTGTTTGCCATTTGCCAGGTTTCTAAACAAAAAGCTCTTTGGGGAATGGAGAAACAGGAGTGAGGCAAAGGGGACCAGCACCCTGGGTCTCACCGGTGTCACAGAGCTCATTGGGGCCGTGTCGTTGTGACCTGCTGCCCTCCAGCCACCTTGGAGAGGGTTAATGCTCTACACTGGGTCTTGGAGGAGGATCCAACCTGGCTCTGTACACAAATCATCCCCGTTTTGAGCAATCATCTGTACATATACCACCATCCACCATCTCCCTAGGCTCCCATCCACAGAAAGACAGTCTTACCATTCACCCCTTGCTATTTTCTCCCTCAAACATGCCTTTTCTTCTTCTCCAAGTGCATAAAACAAGGGGCATGAAGGGCTGTGCCCAGCGTCCTGGCTCTGCTGCTAAGCCATGTGCCACCTACACCATCTGCGGCTCTGCACACCCTGACAAGTCACACCAGCTGGTCAGAGCTCCTTCCTGCTTGAGGAAGTCCAAACCTCAGCATCTGCTGTGCTGGTCCGTGGAGGAGACCCACCACAGGACCCCTCAAAACGCTTGCAGGGTATGGCACGGGGACAAGCTGTCCATGCTGCAGCTGTGCCACAGTCAGCTCTGAACGGAGTCCAGGTGGGCACAGCTCGAGCACCACGATGGCCAACACACACTTGTCTGTTATTTGTACTATTTAGGCAACTGCAGAACAGACCTCCACTGGCAGCACCCCGTGGTGATGCATAAGAGATTTGCCTCAGTTTCCCATTTGAAAGCCACCAGGAATTATTCTGCCTGTTCTTTTATTCATACCTTAATGGCCCACCAGCCATCTCTCCCCTCTGAGGATAGCACTACCCTTTTGGCTCAACACCCCCATATACCACCATCCACCATCTCCCTGGGCTCCTGTCCACAGAAAGACAGTCTTACCATCCACCCCTTACTATTTTCTCCCTCAAACACGGCTTTTCTTCTTCTCCAAGTCCTTTCCATCCCCTTGGAAATTCTCATGAAGGACAGTTGAGGAGCTACCCCCATCTCAGCAAGCCCCCCCCTCCCCTGCATCCTGCCTCCTCCTGTGCAGCTCTACCAGGGCCAGAACCTGGGGGGTCCCCCCACTGCCCCTGAGCAGCAGGAATCCCAGGGGACATTCAGGGGCAGCCCCCTGTGTTTCAAGGGAGTTGCTTCTGCTGATCTTTCACTCCCCTGAATTTGGTTTTGTGGTTTATTAGCGCAGTTAACGAGGTACGTTTGGTGCTGTCTTTCTGAGTCTTTGTAGGGGAAAGAGAGAGAATAAAAAGGCCCAAAGGTCAACCATGGTTTTCTGACTCTGGTTCAACGCTGAGACCAGAGCAGCAGCATGGATGGAACGCTCAGGCCACAGTGGGGATCAGCTCCCCATCTTACTCTGCTGTGTCTTCCTCTCCAAAACGGGTCCAGCTCTGAAGTTGGGCACCCTGAGTTCCTTTTACCTGGCAAACACAAGCACCGAATCCCACCAATGCCTCCTGCCTCACTGCTATTTCTGTATTAGCTGACATGACAATTAGGGGAATGCAAACATTTTCCAGACTCAGCCAATGGCAGGAGATGTGAAGGGAGAAAACCTCCCTGAATCTTTCTGAGGCAAAGCCTGCTCCTTGGACACTGTTAAGTCTTTACAAGAGCCCTTGTCTTTCATGCTTAAAGTTTCCAGGCTCAGTGACATATTGACAATAAGGTCAGCTTTCATGTATGCCAATTCCCTGCTACTCCCCTCCAGACATTTCCCACCCTTACCCTGACAGAAAATATTTAAGGCAAGCTTTCAAACAGGCTGTTTGAATAAAACTCAGTGATCTTTCCTGCTTTCATCACTGCTCATTTTTTCCCTTGCTGTGTGGCACAGACAGCAGGCAGGAGGATGAGGCAGGAGCACCTTGATGCTCACAGACCAAGAGGCATCATCCGAGCACAGCAGACTACGTTGCCACATGGGCTAATTGGGGATAGATGAGCTCCCAGCCAAGAGAAAGGATCCCATGTAGCATCTGCCTACTCTCAGTGTCCAGAAATCATTAGAAAGCTAGGGGAAAAAAAAAAAAAAAAAAAAAGGAAATGTAGAATTTGCAAGTTCAAATCTCAAATCAAAATGCAACCAAGGCAACTAGAAAGTCACTTGGAGTGAAGAGGAAATGAAGATAAAAAGCTGGAATTCATCCTGAATCATATTTTCAAGGGATGGGACATTAAAAGAGGAGAACAAGTTCTCTAAGGACATGGGCAGAGACAATGAGACTCCTACAAAGGTTGCATTTCACATCTAACCTTGGGAATATGTCATGCAGACCCAGGTATATTTTGGTCTCCAGTACTCCTGCAGCACGGCTGCTGTAAACTGCATTGCTGGGCAATGTTTGCCAGCAATTAATAGCTTTCCCTTTCACCAAAGTCACTCCCAGAAATGGAACTCAACTGTTCTTGCTCCAGCACCAAAGGGAAGATCAGGTGCTGCTCTGGGGGTTTCAGGAGCTGGGAAAGTGATGGAGAGGGAGAAATGCTCACAGCAAGTCCCGGGGAGCCCCTGCACAGCGAGTGTGTTGCAAGCACCAGCACTCACCCACTCCATCAGCCAGTTACAAAAATACACCAGGAACAGAAAGAACAGGAGGGGCAGAAACGGACCCTGCAAGAGGAGCAGTGCTGGGGAGAGGTGGCCACGGGGCAGCAAAGCTCCAGAGACGTGGAGGCAGCAGGGAGCATGGAGAGGCCACCTCAGTGGCAGCGATGGGAGAGGACTCTGCAGGCTCCAGCTGTAGCCAAGCAGCATCACGCTCAGAAAATCCCCATCTTCCCCGTCCTATCCATCGCCTTCCACATGGGGAGGGAAGTATAGAAATTTAAAAAAAAACCCTGTGGCTACAGGGTTGTTGCTGTGGGCGCTTGGGTCACAGCAGCACGGTCCCCATGACCACTACACAGGGATCATCTTTTCCAATTTTGGCACAAGATTTTGAGTCCTTCCATCAGGCAGCAGCTCAGACAGACGACCCTGAACCCACAGTTCTTCCACAACCTTTATAGCCCATAGGAGCCCTATATATGTTCCCTATATATGCAGGGACTTTTTAGTATGAGGAAGAGGAGGCTGAGGGGAGACCTCATCACTCTCTACAACTCCTTGAGAGGACACTGTAGAGAGGTTGGTGCTGGTCTCTTCTCACAGGTCATTAATGACAGAACGAGAGGGAATGGCTTCAAGCTCCAACAGGGTAGGTTTAGACTGAACATTAGGAAAGAATTCTTCACAGAAACAGTGGTCGGGCATTGGAATAGGCTGCCCAGGGAGGGGGTTGAGTCACCATCCCTGGATGTGTTTAAGAGACGATTAGATGCAGTGCTGAGGGATATGGTGTAGGGGAGGACTTTGTAGAATAGGGTAGATGGTTGGACTCGATGATCCCAAGGGTCTCTTCTAACCTAGATGATTCTATGATTCTGTGACTACCCCACGCCACACATCGCACACATCAGCCACCCAGGGTACCATTCAACACATTTTCTGTGGGTGATCCCCGTGCTTCCCATCTTCCTGAGGTACCTGAACCCCTGTGCCTGTGGAAAAGAATTGCAAACCCTTCCCATGTATTTTGTTCCTTGCAGACTCCCGCGTCCCAGCAGGAGATCGGTGCTGAGCGAGCAGCTTCCCTTCTGTTTAAATCTTTTGATGAGTAAGATGCTCGCCCGCGCCTGCCAGTCAGTACATCAGGCTCCTCATTATGTTTTAAAATATGAAATAAAGGAATTGACTAAAATGTCAGGCAGCAGCCTCTTGTCCTGCCTTTTACAAAAGAGTAAGTTTAAAATAATAATAAGTAATAATAAAACCCTGTCATCTCCGCAGTTCTCTCCGTTACGTACAGCTGAACGAGGTAGGAATTTACAGAAAGAAAAATCCAGCTGGAAACAACACGGCCTCACCAAGAGCATTTGGCAAACCTTTTTATCACAAAGAGCCCTCCCAATACCCTTTGGTGACCCTTTATTGCACGGGCAGCTTGTGGAGAACCACAGCTGCATCCCTGGGGCCAGCGCCCACCAGGGGCTGGGAGATGCTGCTCAGGTCCCACAGCTCTGCCTCCCCCAAACCCTGCTCCCGAAACCAGCATCGGGTAAATTCCCAGCAAGAGGATCTGCTCGTGTCTGGGTGAGATTAAACAGATGAAACCCCCCAGGAGTGGAGATTAGGCAGCACAACATTTACAAATAGGCATGCTAATTACCAGCTACTGGGACAGTAAATCTAGTTCATCAGCTCCATATTTCAAAATTTGTACCCATGTAGGCTTGGCAGGAGCCCCCATTCTTTGCTTTTATTTCGCTTTAATGAGATGAACTGCCCAGCCTGATCCTGTGGCGCTGCTCAAGAAGAGCCCAGGGGGTTTTGCAGAGTTAGGAACCAGTCCATAGTTTGGATATTTATCCATTCAGTCCAAAACTGTCCTTGATTAGCCTTGAAAGAGGAATTAAGGTATTGAAGGTGCTGGGAGCAGATCTAAGGTACCACAAGCACTTCAAGGGTTGCAAATTTAGCACATTAGTCTAGAATTCAAAGCCCTAGATATCCTCAAATAGTTCAAATTACCAGAATATTTAGATCAAAAATCAAAACAGAGTGCAGAGAAAATTTAACTTCTTTTACACTTCATTTCAAAGTACAAGTTTTTTTTTTCAAAATGATAAAATTTGACCATTTGAAATTTCAGCTTTGTGCAGCACAGCAGAAAGCCATGCCAATTAAAAGATGAAAAAGGTTTTTGTCCTTCCCCTGAAGATAGCGGAATGGTAACTTTCTAAGGAGAAGATGATCCGAAAAGAAAATATTATCAAACCCGCAACGTGGCAAAGCATTACCATTTCAGAGCTGCCTTTGGCTACAGAAAGCATCAGAGCTCCCCCCTGACCAGCCCTGCTTCAGGGAGTTTGCTTCTTTTAAAGAAGTTCAGCTCCAGACCCCAGGTCTGCGAGGGCGAGGAGCTGACTGATGCAGCAGCTTCCCTTTTGAACTGAATGTCCAATTTTTTTGACTTAAGGTAGCTGTTGACAAGCACGAACCTAAAATTTACCATTCATCTGAAAAATAGAAGGCTAAAAATAAGGCATGGAGGCAAATTCTATTAATCAGTGTTTTGTGTAATAGGCATCTTTCACAAGAGTTCCCTGGCTCTTCTACCTTCAGTGAGAAGATTCAGATTTGCTTTGGTTTAACTATTTTATCAAGAGGACAACAAAGAAAATCAGCAGAAGAGGACAGTATTGCCAGCAGCGACAGGGGCTTGCATGAAGCCAAGAAAAGTCTGACAACTGCTAAGATTTGGCCAGACATGATAACGGTGCAGGTACAAAGGCAAGCGATGGATGAAAACGGGAAAAACACCAGCTCAAAAATTACTAAGATTTGCAGCACCGTGCAGGCAGCTGAGAGAAAAAAAAAAACAAAAAACACAACCCACTGCTTGTGGTTTGAAAGCCATTTGAAAGTAGGAAAGCTGTCAGTGCAAGAAAACATCTCTTTCACTGGAGTTATCTAGCGCTGGTGGGGCATCAGCAAAGGGGGAAACATTTTCTTCCCCAATTGTATACGTGTCCCATGATTTATACTCTTTTCAGCATTTTTATGAGCTTCTTTAGCACATCATCCAGTGTAATAACAGCATGGTAATTGTGTTGGCTGCATGTCCTGGCACTTAATTATAATCCTGTCATTGTCATTTCCCAGCTTGTCTAACAGAATAACCTTGCCATGTGGCTGACATCCAATTAAGAAAAAGGGGGGAGAAGGAAGAAAAAAAAATACAAATATGATATCAATATAAAACACGACAAGATGACTTTGTGATAAAGTCCCTAAGTTACAGCTCTGCACAGCAATGTCCACTTTCATCTGCAGGCTTCTTGCACAGGTTTGTGTGTACAAGAAGGGCCTCCCACAATGCAAGAACTTAGTTTTCTGGACCAGCCCAAGTCAAGATCCAAACTAACTCTGGCAAACATCCGCTGTCCTCATATGAATAGAGTTTACCCCCTTCACCAAGCACAGGTACATCTCCAACCACTTATAATAACTGCTCCCTGTGAGAGCAGCTGGCACAAGATTCAGAAGGGAAAGTATGGATGGAGAGTGAGGTGAGATCTCAGAGAAGCTTAAAACACAGGCAGAAGGGGGTAATTAATTAATCCTCTGCCTTTTCCACCTGAGGTTTCTTTTCTCTCTCTCCATTCCTGCTTGTCCTGGCTAACGCAGCTGATGAGGCTGGCACCCTCCTCCAGTGCATCCTTACTTCCCAGCTCCCACCCAAAATCCAGTTGAGGAAACCTGGCAGATCCTGTAGCAGCTCATCTGCCACCCCCGGGATACTCAGTGTGTTCCAAAACCCAAACCAATCCTCGAGGCAGTGCCTCTTAATCAAAGATCTAACGTGTGGAACTAGATTTACTGTGGTTGTCCTGCCTGTCCTTTCCAGCATGGGTGTTCCAAGGAAGCTTACTCCAGGATCACTTACACCAGGGAGTCAGGAGTGATGGTGTGCAGGCTGTGCTACCACAGCCATCCACGTGTGCTCTTGGCTCACACACAGACCCTTACAACAGCTCAGCCCCCTCACGGTAACTTGTTTATTCGTGCTTCATATGTTGGCTACACAAAACCAGGATGTCCTTTCTAGCACAGATGGACACAGCATTTCATCCCACCCTAGGCAGGCTACGCGCATTATTAAATGATCATTATCCATAGCTGAGCATCACAAGGACTAAGGAGACATCACAGCTGCTTCACAGCTGTAGGAATTCCAGCCCCAGAGACCTCGATGAAAGCAAGATTGCTGTGTACTTTATGTCCTTTTCCACAGCGATTATTTATTAATACTAAATAATAAGGATTAACACAGAGACAAAAAAAGCTCTTGACAAATAACATACCTGTAAAATAATAAAGTGCAGCGCTGTAAGACACTAGGATTCCTCCTGCTGAGCAGTTACTTAGGCAGAAGTTTGCCCTAAGAAATCTCCACAGTTTGCCATGAGAAAATTTCATTTTCTCTCGTTTCCTTCCTACATGAACAAGAGGTGTGCTCGCTGATGCCTTTAATGTGCTCCTCTTCCTCCTGCCTTCTTCCCAGACCCACCAACCCCCAGCAGCGCTGCGCCCCAGAGTCTGCCAGGCTCTTGGGCACAGGCAGAGGAGTAAGCAGCGACAGCAGTAGGGTTTAAAGGTTTAATAATTTGTTGTGGCTGTATTTATTCTTCCCAGACTGCTTTAGCTGATTAAGAAAAAAAAAAATCCTGAAAACAAAGAGGGAAACAAGAACTGGAGTAAGAGTGAGAAGCAAGAGGTTTGGGGTAGGCTGTACCCATTGCATTGGTCGGCCACTTGGAGTCTCTGCAGGTGGGAGTGGGAGCAAACAAAGGTCCTTTTTTCCTTCTTTCCAGGACTGATCACAGGTTTGTTCTGGATCTTAAAGCATTTGCTTACAGTCTCCCCAGGGAGCTGTAAGAAGTCAGGCGGCCCGCAGTGATGGGCTGAGGGGAGCGAGAGGGAAACTCCGTGCAGGGAGGTTTGAGTTAATGGAGTGTGGCAGAGAGAGGAAAGGCTTGTTTGCCCCCCTTTCCATCCAGACAGTCTCATGAGGATAAAACTCACTGAATCAAAGCTAGGCTTACGAGAGACTTGGGGTGAAAACAGGAGGATTTGGGGAAGAAAAGTAATCCACGGCTGGCTCTGCCTAAGGCTGTCACACCTAAGAAGAAGGGATTAACACGTTATTGTAGTTTAAGATGTGTTAGAACGAGATGGGACACCATGGGGTGCTGTGGGGCACTGACCCATGGGAGCCCCGCAGCAGCAGCTCCTGTTTCTCTTGCTGAGGAGGTCAGAGATGTAGGG
>JAHREE010000553.1:3693643-3749781 GCA_033628505.1 Tringa tobata
GGGGGGGAGGGGGGGGAAAGGGGCTGGACCCCTCCCCAGCTGCTGCAAACAGCTCATCTCATTCCCCATCCCACCTTCAGCCACAGCACATCAGAACAGCCAGTGCTGGAGCAATGTGCCACATCCCAGGGAACCCCACAGAACTGTTTCCTCTTGATTCTTGGGTGGTTTTTTTGTTTGTTTTTTTTTTTAAAGGAAGTCTGGTGAAGTGCCTTTTTTTTTTTTTGAGGGGGTACACAGTAAGAATTGTGTTGTTTTAATGCAAATTTCACTGAGATGGTACAACTTTCATTTACACTGATTTATGAGCGTGCACACCGAGGTCTGCACCAGCTTAACCACGGCAATTAAAAACCTGATGTTGGCTTAATTGGTTCGAGGTTTATTACAAGCGAAGTTGAAATGCTGAGATACTTCTCCAGAAGAAGGGCATGCTGAGTTATTTATCTGACGTTTCAGAGGCACATGTCCATGCTAATGTCCTTTGTCCCTGCTGAGCAGATCACTGCAGCGATGGACCCAGATGAGACATGTGAGGGCTCTTCCCAGGGTGGTCAAGGTCTCTAACACTGAATTCGAGTTTTTCAAATAAGATCCACGTGCCCCAATTGGAATCACTTCACCTATAACGTGAGCCCAAGTGCTTTCCCTTCCTAGCTGTTATCTGAAAGCATCATATAGCTAGAAAGCCGGTGTGAAAGTCACATAGAACTTGTCTTCTGCACATACAAAGCCAGGAGATGGTTAAGATCTGAATTCATTAATATCCCCAATCCTAATGTACGGAGGCTTGAATAAAAGCTTTTGATTTAGCCCATCTTACTTGGTAACTTGATTTTCTTCCTCTCAGTCAATTCTTTCTGTCCTGCAAACAACTTCCCTCTCCCCCAGCATCCCGTAAGTACCTTAATTAAACGGATGTGAACCAAACCGCGTACCTGCTAGCAGGGGTGAGCACACCAAGCTGGGAGAAATAACATCTCTTGCTCCACTGATCTCATGCTCATTTGCAGATCTGAATAGGAGCCAAGTCTTTCACAAACATGCCTTTACTGCTATTTCACTGAAATTGCTCTGTAGTACTGTACTAAGTGTAATCACTAAGCAGGCATTTCTCAACTTCAACAAAATATTCCTAGCCTTAAAACATTTTTACCTGTGCAGCTAATACACAGTCTGCACAAGACCATCTCCCACTGTGAAACACCCTTCTTTGCTAATTAGAAATATTTTCCTGAAAAAATGATGATTTGATTCTAAGGTGGGTAGAAAGAACCTCTTAATCTTGGTCAAATAAAATTAAGGCTAAGGAAAAATCTATTAAAGCCAAATTTCATCCCATCTCTTTAAAAATTCCTCCACGACTGCTACCTGATGACTATTTCTCTTGTATACATTTCCATTTCATATGAGAATCTCATCTGATTTAATTCTGCTTGGAAAGACAATTGTAGCATGCTACTGAGAACAGGGCTTTGTTTACATCCAGACGTGCTGGAAAATGAAACAGCTCTTAAGCAGCCACTTCTCAAAATACTTCTAGAAGTCCTTAAAAATCTCCCAGCTCTTGCAAGATTGCCCATCCAAATTATACAACCACAAGTAGCTCAGAAAAATAAAGCTTTTTCCGTACTCTATTTCACATCCTGATCTACACTATCCATATTTAGAGATGTCATATGCAAACACACGCCCATCCTCTAAACACTTCTCAAACTGAGCTGCATATTTGGCATGAGCCAACACATTTGCCTCAGTTCCATGTATCTTCTGGCCACCAGGAGCATGAATTAAAACACCAGTGACGCCAACACGTGCTCTTTGCTGGGCCAATTTACAGGTACTGATACAAGAAAGGAAAAAGAGCTAAAGCCACCAAAGACGAGGGAGGAGGAGGAGCTGGTCACACAGGCAGACCGTCCGTCCTCAAGGAAGCAAGGATGCAACTATTGACCACCACACAGACGGTGCTAGGACAGGACGTGTTACCTCTCTATAATACAGAAGTTTTGCCATTACTTTGCATTGTCTCATAGGAAAATCAGAAAAACAGCTTATAGTCAAAAAATTATCAAGAGTAATTGGGTTTGCAATTTTCATTTCAGATTTTTCCCTCCCCACCTCAAAGTTCAAAAAACTCCCCTTACCTCAAGCTTGTGTTGAGGATTTGTTGTGTTTCTCCCCCTTTGATACTGGGAGTATTACTAGACCCCCTCACCCTTGTGTTTTCCTTCATCCTTGTTATTTAAGGTAACCTTTTCCACCTGATCCAGGCCTTTCATTCAGCAGCTGGAGATCAAAGTTAATTTGCTCATATCAAAAGGCTTCACAAAAGCACAATCAGTAATACATCATCTCAATTATAGTCACATCCCCAGAACTGCAAACAGGTGAGATAGAAACAGGGCAAGTATCCCCCACACCAGATTCCAAGGTGGGGATCCTGCCCGGGCCAGCACACAGATAACAAAAGAGGAGGCTTCTGTGGGAAAAAACTGATGGAGACCATCTCTTCATAACACACTGCATGAACCTTTCCCTATCCCAGATTTGTATTCTCAGGTGTGTTGTTTCAGTCCCACTTTTCTGAAGATAAACCCTTCCAGTTTTCCAAAGGTAAACCTTCGAGTTCTTTCAGCAACCCCAGAGCTGAGAAAGGCACAGGAGGTTTGCGTGTCCTCGGGCACAGCCCAGGTGTGTACTCAACGACAACCCTAGTGAGTGCTGGCTTGTGGGGTGTGCTGTAGTCACAGAAATCTGACATGAGATTCATAATGAGAGCTATTGAAAGGGACTATATCCCGTATGATCACGTGGCGTGGTATTCTGCTTACTCAGATTACTCACAAAGCTAACCATGTGCTTCTTTCATTATTATTTTTTTTTAATTAAATTTTGTCTTTTAATTTTAATCTTATTTTGCCTGCCATTACGCCATCTGAGAGCAACTTTGTGAGGGAACCTCTCCACTGGAGAGCAAAGAAGAACTTATCAGAGCTTGCTTATCTTTTCATGTCAGAGAGTCATGAAGATCTCCATAATGCTCTTCCCTTCGGTAATGATCCGTACAGCCAGGAGACCTTTTCCAGGCCTGAGTCCAAGCACAGGAAGCTTAACACCTCTGTATTAACCTTTAGCACAGCTCTGACCGTGCTGCACTTTTCCACTCACACAGTTTTTCACTGAGAGTCAAAATTCTCCAGGATCAAGGAGAAGGAAAAAGCCAAGCCTGAGTCCTCCTGCCTTTCAGGCAAAGCCTGGGACAATTCCCACTTAGCTCAAAGGTGGTTTAAACACCATCTTGAGATTTACAACAAGGATTTCACGTATTTCTTCATCCTTCATAGTTGGGAATGATTTCGTAGTGTTTTTTTTTATTTTTCCCTGGGGTAACCAATGAAATACTTTCCACTTTATCCTTTAAAAGAGATATAGAATCCTCTAATTTTTAAAGCTACTTTCTGATTTTGTTCTGAATGCTTCATCTAGTAGCCAAGTGAAGGCGAGCACTCAGCACAGATTTTACTTAAAACTTGCCTACTCCAAAAAATGTTTTATGGGTCCAACTTGACATCTAATGTGCAAAGAGCTGCCTTGGCAGCACGTGAGTCAGAGGAGGAACTATAGGTTGGGAGATGGGCATAGAAAGAGAACACATCAGTGGCAAGAGTATGTCCCTAAATTTGTGACACTCCTCCAAGAGAGACTTTGTCAACTCAGCTTTTGCCAAAGCACACAGTGAAATCCCCTTCAGATGTTTTTAAGAAAGGGTAGTTAATCACTGTCCATCGGTTCAAGCCTTTTCTGAGACATTTTTAGCTTCATATCCTAAGGAAAACGGATCTGTGTGGCTATTCTGCCCATGTTATAGGTGTTCCCTTCATTAAAAGGCACGATGCTGGGGGGGAGGAGAAGTATCAGGTAGACATCAACTTGCAGGACTGGCCATCAAATTCCCCTCCAAATATCAGAATACGGATCTACATTAAGTACCAAGGTGTTTTATTAAAGGATTGTGTCCATTAGGGTGCTGTAATGTTATGCCTATGTCACTGAGTACCCCCAAGCCATTCATGCCACTTTTGTGTGCCTCAGTTTCCCTAGTGGCAACTAGAAGTTGTTAACAAGATCTCCTGAGATTAGTGTTCTACCTTCAGGAATGTTGGAGGCAATCTGCTCCAGTTCCTCATGAAAATTAGGTCCTGATTGAAGTTAAGGAGATAGATACAGACAGGCATAAACTACTACAAACTAGCCAGGGACAGGCTTGTCACAGCCACCCAACCAGCACATTGCAGGTATGTCATTCCAGGAGACAGGTCTCTCCCATTACCCCTCGTTTGCACACACCACCAGCAAGTATTTCTGTGCTCTCCAGCTCCTGATGGAAGTGCCTTCAAAGGGGAGAACAAAGCCAAAGTGTGGATCTCTTCCCTTTTCCTCCAGACTAAGAGCACTTGGACAGGAACTTCTGCTTGTTCCTGGGCACCTACAGTGGAGTGCCCACATACACTTTCATGGATGGTCCATTTTCAGAGAATCACAGACTGGCAAGGGTGGAAGGGACCAGTCCAACACCCTGCCAGAGCAGGGTCACCCAGGAACATGTCAGGCAGGGTTTGAATGTCCCCAGAGAAGGAGAGTCCACCACCTCTCTGGGCAGCCACCCTCACAGGAAAGAAGTCCCTCCTCATGTTCAGATGGAACTTCCTATGTTCAAGTTTGTGCCCGTTCCCTTTTGCCCTGTCACTGGGCACCAATGAGGAGAGTCTGCCCGTGTCATCTTGACACCCACCCTTAAACTATTGCTCAGAATCGATGAGGTCCCCTCTCAGTCTGCTCAGGGCTCTCAGCCTTTCCTCAGCAGAGAGATGCTCCAGTTCCTTAGCATCTTCATAACCCCTTGCTGTATCCTCTCCAGCAGTTCCCTGTCCTCCTTGAACTAGGGGGCCCAGAACTGGACACAGTGCTCCAGATGTAGCCTCACCAGGGCAGAGCAGAGGGGGAGGATGACCTTCCTCAACCTGCTGGCCACGGTTTTTTTAATGCTCCCCAGCAGACCATTGACCTTTTTGGCCACAAAGGCACATTGCTGGCTCGTGGTCATCCTGTTGACCACCATCCCTCTCTGCAGAGCTACTTTACAGCAGGTCATCCCCTAACCTGTACTGGAGCATGGGGAGGTAAAAACGGAGGGGAAAAAAAAAATAGAAGCTCTTTCTTGAGAATAAAATCTTCTCTTCTTGGATGTCCTTGAGGCACCTTATGGGAAGGAGGTACCAGACATGCACTTTGCTCTGCTCCTTTACGGAGAACAGCCAATCCCACAGTGCAGTGCAGGCCATTTGCCATGCTAACATCCCAGCACATCAGGAGAGGTCAGCCACTGGTGGACACCAGCTACTTGAGAACATTGACCTGGAGGAGGACATGGGGGGATCTGAACTACAGCTCCAAAGAGCCACACTGCTGATGGACAGCTTTGGAGCTGGGGTGGCTCTAAACCATTCCCTTGCCTTTCCTCATGCTTCATTTTTCAACTAAACCCCAGCAGCCTGTTGTTTTAGTGCACCCAGTTCTCCCTCATAAAAAAAATGCTTTATGAACATTTTGCATAATCAATACAATTTTCTGTTTCTTTCAAAAAGGCTTGACCAGCATCACAATGAGAAATTGAGGTCAGTTCACTAAGTTGACTGGCTATAACAGAAAGGCATCATCTTCAATAAATATTAGTGTACGGCGACCGCTCTGGCAACCTCTGCTGAACTACCATGGAATTTACAGCATATATTTAATTTGCAGGTTTGTCCATTTTCCCGTAAGGCTTTTTAAATAGGTATCTAATATGTATATCTGCATATACAGTACTTTGCTGGAAGCGATTAAGCATATATAATGAGACAACAATAAAATGCATTTTACTTTATTTGGTGTACTAACTGTTTCATTTCGAATGATTTAGTGTATATTGTGATTTCTGTTTATAAACACCGTTGCCTGCTTAGGAGTCTCTGCAAAAGGTTTGTTCACCAGTTACAACATGTTATCGGCAGATATAAACAGGGAATTCCGAAAATGCTCCCTGTGTGGGAGGCAAGGAGAAGGAACAAGGTCAAGATGCTGTTGCAGAGCTTCTTCTGGAAAAATTATGTTGGTTTATTGCAGTCGTAATCCGTGCTGTGAACTTGTATCAGCACAGCTCTTCAGACACACCAGCTCTTGAGTAAAAATAAAATGCCCCTTCCCATGAATTCAATACTGTGGTGCACAAACAGCTGTGCACATCAACATTAGAGAAGTTCTGGCCACTTCGGGGGCAGAGATGGAAAAATCTCACCGTGCAAATGTTTGCCTGGACAATGCGTTCTCTGAGCAAGAGAACAACACGAAGCCGTGCGACTCACCAGGCCACTGCGTGAAGCTGTGACACAAATTGTGCCTGTTGCCTGTGATCAATCCGTTGACTAAACATCTGAAAAGAGACTAAAAAATGTCGGAAAATGAAGAAACTGGAGGCAGGATGCAAGTCCCTTCAGATGCACTGGCTTTAATCACTTGGCCTCTTGTCCCGTGGCAGAGAAGGAGATAAGAAACAGATAACAAACTCATAGCATTCTACACAAATTACATTGAAATCCTACATTTGACAGAATACAGTAATATAATTTTGGGGGGTGACACTGAAAGACTATAGGTGGATTTCATGGTAGATGAAAGGGTATCTCCATAAGGGTTTCCTGAGCAACTACATAAGCCCCTAGAAATTGCCCCTTTTCCAGGAGAACATCACTAGGACACCCCTGTCCTGGGCACAGATTTCCACTGACTTAGGAATAATGCCTTGTTCCAGGGCTGCTGCAGAGAGCCCGGGTGATAAGGGCACGGGCTTTACAGGGGCACAGAACACAACAGCTGAGGCTTGTAAATAGATTTCCCACCCTTTTTTTGTATCCGTACAACATCGTATTACAATTTGGTCGTTGTTTCTTTAAGAAAGCTCAGGCCAGGATCCCAAAATACAGATTCTCATGATCACAGGACACCTGCAACCCAAAGCCCTACACTTTTACTGTCTGCTCTTATCTCTAGCCCTTTCACTGCTTCTCCTCTGGATTCTGGCTTGCTACCAGGAATTTTGCTGTATTTTCCCTCTTCCACTGTGAGCTGCACCTCTCCTCTACTGCTCTGGGACAAGAAGCCAAACAGCTTGGCACAACCAGCCCCTGGAGAACAGTCTGTGTCTCTCCGAGGTGCAGGAAGTTGCAGCCAACTGGTGTTATGAAAGCGTAATGAAGAACGTGGCCATCTCTTCTGAAGGAGAGAAAGGATTTAGGACAGTGGGTTTCATGGATTTGGAGGAAGGAAAGAGCCAAGAAGGAAAAGGTGACCCAGGAGGGCATGCCAAGGTAAGAATAAGGCAGAAGGAAATGTCTTCTGGTGGTGACAGACACAGAAATGGAAGAAGAGCATCGGAGAGGAAGAACATTGGCAACAAAAACAGCTAAAGGAAGGGGTATATTGTTCATGTAAAAGGCAACCTATAGGGTTGGAAGCAAACGTCATTGGAGAAGTTAGTCCAAGAACCAGAACATCCCTGTGGAGTTTCCCTGTTATTTCTTACGACACAAAAGCATCAGGGAGGAGTGATGGCCAAGCCACGCTTGCACAGTTCCCCCCAGTCACACCCCACCAGTAAAACCCACCAGGAGCAGCTGCCACCCAGCCTGGGATCTGCTCTAAAACCTACCTGGGGACAATCTTGCCCTTTCCAGTCTCTGACTCACTGTTCGTAGGGTGACTGCATTATACAAGCACACGTGAAAACACAGTAACAGCCACTGCAGTAAGTGCTGACGCGAGATAATGGCTCTGCTCATTTTTTATGAGGATATTGGCCCAGGAATGCTTATTAGAAGTAAAGGACCCTTAGGAGCGTGGCTTCAGAAGCATATGGCCAATGTAAAGCGTTAGATGGGTGTTTTTTTTTTTCTGAAACACGTGTATAATGATCACCTTCCTCTGTCCCAGAAGCCAGCTTAGCCCAGTTACTCCTGCCCTGAAAGAAATATTCATTTTAAAATATATGGCAAGGGAGAAGATTTTTACAGGCAACCTGCCATTAGGTACCAGAATCCCATAACACCTCGGTAGGGGATGGGCTTATGATGCCTCTGTGTAGTCTCTGAATTTGCCTTTATGTGATTTAAAAAACATATACTTTTTCCCAACTACCACTTGGCTTTGTTACTTTTTAAAAGGAGCAGAGCTCACTAAGAGTATGGGAAAGGGAATAGACCCAGTATTTTCTGTTATCTAAGCTTCTGAAGAACAATCATTAAAGCCACTGTTTTCAGTTTTTTTCCATAGATTTCAGATATTAAGACATTTTGCAGCTGAACAATTTTTGGTTACCAGAAAAAAACCCAACAACTTATTTGAGTAAAAAAAAACCCAAATATGACAAATAACAACAGCAACTGTGTCTTCTACCCAAATCCCCAAAGGAAACTAGAAATTGGCATAAAAAGGAAGGGTGAAAACAATAGTATGGACACTTCAGGCACAGCAGAGACAAAAATGTTTAAAGAAGATTGGCCACAGAAAACACAAAGACAGAAATCAGAAAAGCTAAGAAGTTATTATGTTCCTTTTTTCATTTACCCTTACAGAAAAGCTGTAGGGTGTTCAGAAAACAGAACTTCCCCTATTTGGCTGCTCGAAGGGAGGTATTACGGGATTCAGCCCCTGGAGTCCTGTGATTACAAGTGCTAGTGCTGCCAACACTACTTTTCCAGTGCTTGCAACTGCAAAGAAACCTTCAAAAAGCATTTCTTTTTTTTTTTTTTCCAGAATACTATGTCTGCCTCCTTGCAAGTCCACAAAGAATTAGAGAAAAAAACCCCACCACAACTGTTCTGTGCCAACAGCTATATAGAAATGATGTATGAGTATTTATATATGTGGGACCAGATTTGTCTGGACCCAGCAAGCAGCCATCCTGCCCACAGAGCTTTGAGATCCTTCCGGATGATAAGTATTAATAAAGCAAGGTATAGTAGCATTATCATTATTTTCTGCTTTATTTCTTTAATTTAATTTCATGCTTCGCTTTTGTGTTGTTGGTGGTTTGTGTGCTGGAACATTTGTAATCATTCATTATTCTGGTTGATAGAGAATGCATAATGTTTTAGGAGTGATATGACATTTACATTCACTTATGAGTTATTAGATGTCTTCTTATAAGCAACGAAGAATGTCAGATCTTGACATCTTGTATTTTGCATATCAACTAAGATTCCTTTGTAGCTTCCTCTCAGTGATTCACTATCAGGACTCTTAGTACTCTTAGTAGAAGCAATAATACTGACTTCATAACATGTACAGAAATAATAATTACAGCACCCAACCAATAACTTACATGCTGCGAGCACAATACAGATGTAAGATAAGATTCCGCATCTTTGTTCACGTGACCAATGTCTTTAAAGTCAAAGATCCTACTCCTGAGAGAAAGTACTACTCAAAGTTGTAAAAACAGGTCTTGAATGTATTGTAAAGTAAAATTATAGTACTATTTAACTATCAGTTATAAGCTGGAGCCTACAGAGTAAAGAAATGGGTAGCTTTCTCACTTAATAAAATATTACTGTCATTACCAGCCTGAAAATGGTTATTAAAAACCTTAGGCAGCCACTCGTTATCTGCAGCCTGCTGCTCACAGCATCTCCCCATGTGGGGAGAGCCACAACCCAGCACACCCCAAGGACTGGCGGTGGGATCTTCAAGGGAGGACTAGTCCCAACACAAGCCGGTGGCCAGTGCCACAGAGGTGCTTCATGGGGACATCAGGCTTTTCCCAAGGAAGGTGCTGCCTCCATTCCTACGGGATCTGATGATGAGGGATTAGAGATCCCTACGGATAGTTGCATGCCAACCTGCCACCCCAAAGTCTAGGGAGTGATATCAGAGTGTCTCTAGAGGCCATCTCTCATCCCCTCCAAGAAACCTATTTCTGAGAGAAAGTGAGTTTTCTGGTTTGGTCCCATGTCCTTTCAGTTGTGCAAAAAGCCACACTCAAAAAAAAAAAAAAAAAAAGGATTTCCTATAAGATGCGTATGTACCGTCTGCCTTCTTGTATGGGTTAATTTGCATAAAAGTGTCATCAGGAGCATTTAAACACATAGTGGCAGAAGGTGGAACATGACACGCTGTTTTCTTTATCTCTCTCTGTCCCTCAGGGGTGCATGGAGGAAGAAGCAGCGTTTTGAGCCTCGCTATGTGTCACCACTGACTCTGAGCGAGACCGATAAACCAGCCCGACCCACAGCCCGGCCCTGGAGAGCCAGGAGACAAGCAATGCTCAGACACAAGTCATTTTCCCATGTCAAGCAATTTTCTACAACCCGCTCAGCCGCTGCACCTCTTTGATTTAAGCCACTGCTCCTCCCAAAAGAAGCATCCGAGCATCCTTTCTCAAGGCTGTGGGATGCTGCCAGCAGTTCCATGTTGCGTTCATCGTAGATAGAAACGTGACAAACAATGGTATGAAACCTGTTAGTGAAAACAACAGGCAAATAAAGAGCTGGCAGAGGGAAGGGGTGCACAAAGGAGGAAGAGAGGAAAGCAGCTACATGGGATAACACTCCCGTCAAGCAGGTTATGTCCAGGTAATCCCTTTTCACTCCTATTTAGGTATCGAAAGGGCTTTTCTCTCCAAGTCAGTGTTGGCAACAGCTCTCCCTAATTTTGTACCAAAAGGTGGCAGCACTCTAACCACCTTTAATTTGATTGTCCATATCCCTGCTTCTATTTCCCAAGGCACTGGAGAGAAAAGGACCTATGAACCCCCGCTTTCAGAGTCAAATAAATATTTCCAAATGTTCCCATTAACTTACACCCCATTAAATTAACTTTTGCCCTTTCATAGGTTGGTTGGGTTGGTATTTTTTTTATTACTATTTTGAGAAGCGCTTTACAAGCAACCTTATTCAACCAGAGGTTGCATCACATCTACAGACAGCAAATTTGGAGCCTGTAGGCCCAGATAATACAGGAAGGGTGGACCATTTAATAAAGGAGCAGAAACAGCAATGTGGATAAGGTATTAGCACCCTTTCAAAATGGAATTAAATGAAACCGTTTCAAACACTGTGATTCAATACAAAAAAAAAAAAAGAGGTCAAGGGCAAGCATCATTTAAAAAGAAAAAAAGAAACAACAACAAAAAAATATATAAAAAAACCCCAAACAACAAGAAGCCAAAAAAACCTTAGGAAATTATTTCCAATGGGAAAACACACTGATCCAAAACTAGACAAGAGCCAAAGCTGGTTAAGCAGAGATCTCACGAAAAATTCATCTCTGATTCAGATTTATCTAGAAGCTCAAGAGCAACCACGTGCAATACTGAAGCTTAGGGTAAAAGGATTAATAGCACACAGGCTACTAGTACATGTGCTGACAGCACCTCAGTCAGCATCAGGGGGGTCGCCCCGCTGATGGTGTGGGAGACTGAGGGGGGATGAAACAGAAATCCTAACCTTTTGGTGTCACACCATCCTGGATATGTATTCATGCAAAACAGGAACACAATCCTGAATTCTAAACAGTTGATTTCTATGCTCATATTAATATATTACCTCTCCAGATGGCTCTCCTCTTCAGAGAGCCATTGCTTTGCCCTATTTGTTCATGGTTCATTTTCTACTTGAAAGCAGCAGAAGCAGCAATCACAGGCCCAAGTACAAAATTCTGCACTGTTGTTCAGTCACAGGATTAACTAATAAATGCAGCTCTATTTTGTTCACAAGTTGTGCTTGAAGAGCCTAAGGTGAAAACCTGACCTTGCTTAAGTCAGCAGGTCTTTTCTCTGCCCTAACGGCCTAGTAAAATATATGTATATTTATTTCTGAACTACACATTGTAGGCAAAAAAAAAAAAAAGGTCTAAGCCAAGAATTTCCCTAGGGTCCATTTAGTTTGAACATCAGCTACTTGATCAGTCACCTAATACTACATTTGCACCCACATTTGTCACTAGAGATGTTGCAAAACTGTGCAAAATCCAGCAAGATCACAGGATGGGCACCCAAGTGCCTCCCATGCAGATTCTGCACATGCAGCTGCATGTCATTTCTTGTAATTCCCATTAATATTCATATGCTCCTTTTCTCGCAAAAGTTCTCAAACAATATCTACTTCTATGAATGCTGATGAGGAACGGACAGAAAGGATCAGAAATAACTTGCTGAAAAATTTGTTATTTTGATTGGAATAAGTGTTCACATACATCTCTTCACTTTCTTCACTCAGGCGTACACTTGCAGAAGCCATCCTTTTTATTATTAATTGGTTTTACTTTCCTGTATTTACAGAAACTACCTCTTTGCCTAGCAGTACAAGAAGCAAGTCAACATGACACCATTAGGAATAATTACATCTCAGTTTTTGCACAGAAATAACTTATTACCCTGGCAGCTGAAGTAAAATATGTCAGTCACAGAGAGTTTTACTTCCAAGACACTGCAACATTCCCTCGTCAAAAGCGTGACGGGCAGGATCCGATTGCTGCCTGCAACCTATGGCTGGCCAGGGATTCACGTTGGCACTTCAGTAGTGCTCGATGATACACTGCAAAATACCTTGCCCTGTTCTGCACCCCTCTGAGATCATCACCCGGCCACTGCAAAGCAAGACGCTTCTCCCAGGCTGCCAACACACCATTGACGGCTTCCGAGAGATCACTCAGGAACGACAGACCCTCTGCAGCAAGGCCATTATGTTGCAAGAAATTCGAGGGAAGAAATTAGAGGCTGATGAAAAAAAGATCATCAGCGCTTCTGGGCAGGGACCTAGCCCAGGCCCTGTCATAGTGTCATAGTGTTGTCCAGGCCGGAAGGGACCTCCAAAGGCCATCTAGTCCAACCTCCCCGCAGTCAGCAGGGACACCCCCAACTAGACCAGGTTGCCCAGGGCCTCGTCGAGCCTCGCCTTGAATATCTCCAGGGAAGGGGCCTCAACCACCTCCCTGGGCAACCTGTTCCAGTGCTCCACCACCCTCACGGTGAAGAACCCTCTCCTAATCTCCAGTCTAAATCTGTTCCCCTTCAGCTTAAAGCCATTGCCCCTCGTCCTGTCATTGCAAGCCCTTGTAAACAGGTTCTCCCCAGCCTTCCTGTAGGCCCCTTCAGGTACTGGAAGGCCGCTATCAGGTCTCCCCGGAGCCTCCTCTTCCTCAGGCTGAACAACCCCAGCTCCCTCAGCCTGTCCTCGTAGCAGAGGTGCTCCATCCCCCTGATCATCCTCATGATGGGCAGGCTTATGCTACACACGCTGTTGTGACAGGTGCTTTTCAGTCACCTCTTGAATAAGTGGAATTTCTATCAACTATTTCACTTACCCCAGAGGACGTTAAGTTCCTTGCACCCTTCAGGACTTCAATTAAGACCTACCACAGGACAGGTTTCCCGAAGGCATTTTAGGACATGCTGAAATAGTCGCCTGCCAAGGAAAGGGACCCTGAATCCCAGTTAATCAGCCGTGTCACCTCCCACCACCCAGCCCCAAAGAAAACCAGTGGCAACCAAGCACCTGCAGGGGCTGTGCTGCCAGGAGCATGAGGGGAGGCTCCAAAAGCAGGTGCAGGTCAGCTCTTGCATGCACATGAACAGCTCATTAAAGTTAATTGCATCATACATAATCAGAGAGGTGGTTTTAGAATGTACAGACAGCGCCTAACTTTTGAGATCTTGACTTTGCCAACTCACTAATGCCCTGAGCTCAGAGATTCTTAAAAAAATTAAAAGCTGAGAAGAAAAAATATCCAACAGTCCAGCAGTACTGATTTCTCACACTTTTAATAGACCCTGGCCCAGGTTGCCCAGAGAAGCTGTGGCTGCCCCATCCCTGGAGGGGTTCAAGGCCAGGTTGGAGGGGGCTTGGAGCAACCTGGTGTGGTGGGAGGTGTCCCTGCCCAGGGCAGGGGGGTTGGGAGTGGATGGTCTTTAAGGTCCCTTCCAACCCAAACCATTCTATGATTCTATAATCAGCAGGATTTTAATGTTCAGATCCACAGCAAGTCCTTCAGTTAACCTATGATAAGGAGCAGCAGGAAGCTGTTAAAGCTGTCGTGGACCTCCAGTACAGAGGGATGGAGACGGTGATGTTGTTTACAAGGTGGTCACTTGTTTACAAGACAGTATATATAAATGATTGATTAACAGCTCCGGCTCCACCTGCATCAGATACTTCTTGCCATGCCCAGCTTCTCCCTAAAGTCCTTTTCAGTTCCTGCCCGTCTCCTCCTCTGCCATCCTCAGCAGCTCCTCTCAAACCACCTCCCATACCTGCTATTTCACCTGCAGCTCTTCCCTATTCTCCCTTTTTTCTCTACTGTTCCTCAATAGTCAAAGCCCAAGAGGCTGATTTTTTTTTGGCAGCTTCCTCCGCTAGCCGGAACAAAAGGTGTTTCCAGCCACCCAGAAGCTCTAAGTCGAAAATGGCCCTCCTAAATATACATTTAATCTATTTCTTGTGCCTTGTGTAATGCAAATGTAGCCCCTTTTGAGAAGGTATCGGTTCTCATACACCTGTCACATTTAAGTTGCTTCATCCACGTGCTAAGCACAAGCTTCCACTCACTTCAGACTGCATTTTAATGCTATATTTGGACATTGCCCAGCCCGCACATTCCCCTCCCGCACATCCCCAGGGGTCTCATACCCACTTCCACCCGGCTTTTGATGGAGAGCAGCCAGACTGCTCATTAGCCCGTTTGGGACCTACTCATCAGTGTCCCTCCCGAGCTCCCCATTACTTGGGCAGTGTCACTGCAGTAATTGGGCTGCCTACTTTTCAGGCCCGGATTTAGCATCGCTTCTGCCAAACGCTAATGGCCCATCCTGTGGCGCATCCCGCCCCGTCTCCTCCGTGCCAACGCCGTCGCAGTTTTGTCACCATTTTCAGGTTCGTCCTGATTATTTGTCAGGCAAATGGAAGAGTTTTAACGAGGTGCTCGCTTGACCTTGCTTCTCGGCTCTGCTTCTCACCTTCCCCGCGCTGGAAGGAGGGTGAGAACAGGGATAACGTGTCCTGCCCCGTAGCTGCTTCAGGGCTAGACAAATATCTTAGAGGATTAAAAGCAAGATTCAAACCTGGCCATTAAATATTTAAACGCTTCCAACACCTGTTATAAAAGCAGTTTCCTGTCAATGGCGATGGCATTGGTGGGGGGTTCTGCCATTTCAAGAAGCAGCTGCTCCTCTCCACTTGTGTTTTGGAACAGTCCTGAGCAAGCTGGGCTCCTCCTCCTGCTCTGCCTGAGCTTGGCATCACTGAGGAGAAACCCTGCCCTGCCTGGCTTTGCCTTCCCCACTGCAGCCACGGACCTGAGCCGATGCTGCAGACCCCGTGTCGGGGCTGGACATGGACTCACGTGGCTTCCTCCTCTTTCTCTTCCTCCTCCTCCTCCCTGGAGCCATGCTGCCAGCGAGCTCTCTCAGCACCAGTGCCACATTTCCTTCCAAAGCAGCTGGGATCAACAAAGCAGGCAAGACTCCGGAAAGGAAATAAAGGATCTGTAAATAAACCTGGCCGTAGGGAGTGTGGAAGCAGCAGGGTCAGTGCCAGGCTGCTCCTTTGCCTCCAGCCCATTCTGTGCTTCTGCCCAGAGCCCACCGTGCTCTGCCCACCTCTGCTGTTTGCAGACTCTCCATCAACAAGAAGATGGAAACAACTTGCTCCCAGCTGCTTTGGTAAGAAAAAGAGATGGGGTGCAACGGGGTCCAGCACTGGGAGCCTGGGATGTAGTCGGTCTGGGAGTGCTCGGGGCACTTTTGCTTTGGCCAACCTTTGTTGCGAACAAAAAAACCAGTCTTCCACAAGTGATTGGAAAATCAGTGGAAAAGCTCTGAAGCCCCAGTCCAGGAGTGTGCAGAGTTGGTTCAAAAGAATATTCATGAGCACTGTATTTTCTTTATCCAGCTCTAAAACTTACAAGCGAAATTCAGCCAAGTTTCTTTCTGTGCAGTGAGGAGAAGCTGCAAATGCTTTTGTACTTCATGAGCTCAGGTGCACTGGAGGGTCACAAATTCTGAACCACTGAAAATTAAATTCTAAACCCCATCAAGCTAAAATAAAATTCCTTGCAGGGGTGCTGGAGAGCATGTTAAAGCAAAGATCAGAGCAGTAGAGTTTGCCATTTCCCCTACATCTGCACTAACAATAGGTCAGAAAAGGAGAAAATAACTTCCAGCTCCTATCCCAGAATATTTTTGTTTGTCACTCTGAACACCCTCTGGGCTTTCAGCCTTGGGCTCATCTTGTGGGCTGCTCAGGGATGCTCGGGCTTGTCAGCTGCACCAGCAAACGCCGAGGCAGAGTGCTCAAACCTGCCTTCAGAGGAGACTCCCCGTGGGAGACACGAGTGGGGAGAAAGAGGACAAAGCAGCCACCGAGCGGGACGGAGTTACACCCATCACAGGCCAGGAAGCAGACTGGAAAGATTAAAGTTCTCAGGTCTAATCCCCACTGAGCAAGTTATACTTCTTTATTTACTAGTAAATACGCTGATTGCACTAAAGTTTCTCAAAATATGGAGAGAAACTGGGTTTGCTGAGCTGGCGCTCTGCTGAAGGCAGGTATGTGAGAACATAACAAATGTATCAGAGGTACTTTCCATACAGATTTGATCAAAAAATCCCTGTGCTTCTCGGCCCATTCCTCACTGCCATGCAAGTGATGTTAGCGTATGGAGGGTTCAGAGGGCAGGATGCAGGGGCAAGGGGATGCCTCTGGAGCAGAACCATTCCAAGGAAGCAGCACTGCCAGAGCTGGTACAATGCAAAGTCACTTTGGACCTGAAAGGACTTGGTAGGTTGGATGTCACAGAATCACAGAATGATATGGGGTTAGAAGGGACCTCTGGAGATCATCCAGTCCAACCCCCTGCCAAAGCAGGGTCACCCAGAGCAGGTTGCACAGCAACGTGTCCAGGTGGGTTTTGAACATCTCCAGGAATGGGGACTCCACCACCTCTCTGAGCAGCCTCTTCCAGGGCTCTGCCACCCTCACAGGAAAGAAGCCTTTTCTCATATTCAGATGGAACTTCCCCTGTTCCAGTTTGTGCCTGTTGCTGCCTGTCTTACTGGGCACCACTGAGAAGACTCTGGCCCCATCCTCTTAGCACCTGCCCAGTATCGATGAGATCCCCTCTCAGGCTTCTCCAGGCTGTACCTTCACAGCAGTACTGGTCCAGGCCACATCAACAGTGCGGGCTATTTTAGGCCACATCTAATCTAACAAGCCCTTATGGGCTACAGTCTGTTCTCTGCAGCTTCACTCTGGTGTTGGAAGCCCACCATTTGTTCCTTGTTCTATTTCCCTTGACACAGTGGTGGACGAGTCTTGACTCTCTGAGCACGTATCTGTTCTACAACTAGGAGAAGAGACATTCCCTGCCCTGGGCTGCCTCTTTCCCAGCAAACACCATGTGCCACACCAGGACACGAAGCACATTCCCCCAAAAGTCTCTCTAAGCCCACCAAAACCAACTTCACCCCTCTTGCCCCATATGAGGGGCCCAACAGAGACAAGGGTAGCACAGAGCAGACTGAGGTTCACCCCCTGGGACATCGTTTTGTGCCAAGAAGCCTCACACAGATTAAAGCTGTGGAGACAGCACCCTGCACAGCCCATCTTCAGAGGGGGCACGTGCGCAGGTGGAAAGAAGTGACAAATTTCTGCGGAACACGTTCCTCTGGCAGACGGCTCTTAAAAAATGGAGGCAACTCAAAGCAGATGAAAGGAGAATGAATTGATGGTCAAAGTCCAGGGGAGACTGTCAGAGGAGCTTGATAAATACAACCCATCAGAGCATCAGGGGCATATGAATGAAGGACGCAAGAGTACGGTGTCTAGAACTCAGCCATCCTGAATGCAGCCGGAGCTCTTCATGCAACTCCTGAGCCCTGTTTCCCAGTTTGTCCAGTGGAGGAGGCAAAGCAGCTTTCTCATCAGATATGTCACTTATCCCCAAAAGCCCCTTTTCATGCTCATCTACTTTCCTGCTCTAAGGAGCACGATGGGAAATTTTTTTTGCTATGTTTCTGCTTTCCCACCAATGGTCTCACTGGGAAAGGTCCCCTGTGCCTAACATGGTCCTCGGTAATTGCCCAGCCTGTCTCTGAGTAAATACTGTCATTAATCTCAGCTGACCCCAGTAATTAACAATGTCCTGTATGGGAATGCTCTCCAGCTGTCCCCTCTCCATAACCTGAAAAGGTCCCAGTAAGAAAAGGGGGCCTACAGGAGAGATGGGGAGGGACTATTGATCAGGGAGGGGAGCCATAGGAGGAGGGGGAAGGGTTTGACACTGAAAGAGGGGAGATTGAGATGGGATGTGGGGAAGAACTTCTTTGGTGTGAGGGTGGTGAGAGCCTGGCCCAGGTTGCCCAGAGAAGCTGTGGCTGCCCCATCCCTGGAGGGGGCTTGGAGCAACCTGATGTGGTGGGAGGTGTCCCTGCCCTGGGCAGGGGGTGGGACTGGATGGTCTTTAAGATCCCTTCCAACCCAAACCATTCTGTGATTTTAAGAGGGTCTGTGTGTATCTGCAAGGAACAGATGATAAAACTCTTTGTTCATAGTCCCAGGACAAATATCCTGACAAAGTGGTGGCAGGAAGGGAGAGGCTGTTTGGCTGCATTGTCCTTCTCACCAGTTCCTGGAGGGGAGATTGCTTGTTCTCTCATATAATGTGGGCTTGGAGACAGTGCTGAGAACAAGAGGGCAGGTGAAGAAGAGTAAGAGCCATCAGCAGGGCTAGAAGACACTCAGGCAAGTTGCTGGCCGACAGCAGAGAACAACTCACAGCCCAGAAGCAGAGGTGAGAGAGAAAGATCCTCAAGGAACTCGTTTCAACCTAGTAAATCAGGTCTAATCTGCAAAGATGACTTGTTTTTTGCACTGTAGTTAATCTTGCTATTCCTGTTCTAGTTTGCTATTTTTGTCTTCTAATAAAATGCAGCCTTAGTCAGTAGGAACCTTCGGTATTTTTTGCTGCCTTCATTTCAACAAAACCAATCAGGAACACAAATGTTCTAGCCTGGGGCTCTGGGATTGCTGCTGCCTGATGTGCTGAGTGCCCACCTTCAGCCTGGCTCTTAGTAGCCAGCCATGAACGTGGGGTCTAAGCCATGCGAGTGGTTTACCCCAGTGCTCCAACCTGCCATTGCTTTATGTCAGCACATTCTGACCAAGATTTAAGGTTTCTGCACCATCTAGCATGTCCAAACATAGTCCTCAGTAAAGTAAAAAGGTGACTTTTTGTCCCAGGGGTGCATTAACCATAGTGCTCCCAACTATATTGTCCCTAGATCTTACTGGCTTCTCCGGTCAATGCACCTCCTGCATAAAAGATCTTGGTTTTGTAGGAAAAAAAGGTATTAGCACTTCAGCACAAGGTGTTCTTTCTGTGTTTAGCACTGATGTAACGCTCCTGCTCAGCATGAGGACCAGCAGAGTTCTTTGCCCTGGGGGCAGAGAGAGCTTCCTTCCCCTGGATGCAGGGCACAAAGGCCACCTTCATGGAGCATGAGCAGAAGGCACCTAGCCAAAATGGCCCAAAGGAACCCTGGCAAGTGGTTATGCTCAATGGTGCAGAGGAAGACAAAAAACCCCAGGGAGACTTCCCAGTTCACTCAGGGTTGGGGCGGAGGGGGGAGAAGCCTTCTTTCCCCCACCTCTCCGGCATGAGAGGCCATCTTCATGGGGCATGAGCAGCAGGTGGTAACTAAGCCAAAACAGACCAGAGGAGCCCTGACAAGTGGTCATCCTCAATGCTGCAGAGGAAGGCAAAAAATCCCCGGGGAACAGTTCCAATCTGCCCCAGGGGAAAATTTCTTCCTGACCCCAGAGCTGGTGATTGGCTGTTCCCTGAGCATTGAGCAGGATCTGCCTTCTTGTCCCATGGGCTGGTCATGCCTCCCATAGGATGCCCAAACCCTATTCTCCCTCAACCTGGAGCCATCTCAGAGGCTTTCAAGGGTGGAAAAATACCTCTGGCTTGATCAATGCTGGGACAAGAATCCTTCCTGTGTCCCTGGCAGGACACCAGTGAGTGCTCCAAAACACTGGCACTCCTTGCATCATCTGTGCATCCCATTTCTTATGGTTATTGCCCCTGGCTCCTCAGGGGATGAGGACAGCAAGCTCTGCAGTGCTCCTCAAGAAGGCATTCCCTTGTCTTACCTCTGCTATCCAGATGAAAAAGCTCAATAACCTTGGGCACCTCCAGAGGCTGGTGGTTCTTTCATCTCCTGAAGAGCTGGCACCTGTTCCCCAAGGCAGGACTTCAGTCCATCAAATGAGCTTTAAACATGGCCCTGCCAGGAGCTGGCCTTGCAGTGAAGAACCTCAAGCAGCCTCATCCAGACTCCAGTCTTCTTCCCTTAGACCCCTCCAAGTAATTCCACCAGCTCCTCAAAGAATTCCTCTCTGATATCTTTGGGCTGCCCCTGGGCCAGTGCTGTCCCAACGGCAAGGCCGGACAGGCTGGCAGCAGGACAGTGGAGGATGTCACCTTTGCCCTGCCCCAGGGCATTGTTACTGCTGCATTGCTGGGTGTCACGACAGTGACATGCCCCCCCATGTTACCTCCACCCAGCATCCTTCTGAGCAAGACCTTTGGGTGCTGGCCCCAAGGCAGTCCCTGTGCCCAGAAGGCCCAGGGGGATGACCCTGCCCTTGGTGGCCATCCCTGCCCTTGGTGGCCATGCACTGGATACAGCTGCTGGGCATTCCTGACACATCCTTGGCCCCCAAGGACAAACCTAGTGCTGTTACTTTTCTCTCAGACCATGGCAGAAACCAACCCTGCAGCCCAGAGGCCGCTTCTGTCAGCCACCCCCTCTCTTCACCACAGCTAATGTCCACAAGGCCACGCCATGAGGAGGACCAGGGACTGGATCTGGCTGGACACAAACCCTTTTCTGGGGGCATAAATGGGGTGATTTCAGCAGTCACAGCCTGAAGGAAAGCCAAGACATACTCAGAGCCATAGGTTGGGCTGGATGGTGCCAACAGACCATTGTGGAAATAACACAGGCTTTGAGAAGACAAGTGAGCAGAAGTTACACTGCTGTCGTGGACAGGTTGCTCCTTTTCAGACCTAGAACATTTGGATGGCCCAAAGCACAGCAAGGCCAACAACAGCTCTTCCAAACTGTAGAAATTACTCATTGCTGCTATTGCCATCACATCCCCTTTTCCCACTGAAACTAAGCTGCACAGTTGGCCTTGTTTGTACAGGACACAAAGAGTGCTTCAGACATTAGGTAGAACTTTCAGAGCTCATTTCTGACTTTACCCTGAGAGTTATTTATCTACCTCAGTTTGTGGGAAGATGTTCAGATCTTATCTAAAACCCTGGCAAACCTCATTTTCCTTTAGGATTTAATATTTTGGGTACGGGGAGAATAAGGAAGGTACCTTCTTGTTATTTTGTACACTGGTGCCAAAATTGGTATGTCCATTCAGACCATTTAAATAAGGGCATTTATACCATATACATTCATTTGGTTGTGGTGATGCCAGAGATGAAAGAAGGGGCTTTAGTTCCCTCTGCATGAACTTTGCAGAGACACAGAGAGGGTGCATGGTTTCCTCACCATTCCTTACCAATGCACCAAGCACCATTTGCTACTATGGTTTTATGACAAGGTCTTCTTCTCAGAAAGAAATCCTGAATTGTTTTGTGTTCTTTGCCATATTTTTCCTCGCACTTCGATAGCTCTTTTCCTTCGTGGGCCTCCATCCACGGTTCAAAATACCACCAGGAGGTTGCTGGCCACATCCTGCATACACATTTGTCACTGACCAGATTCCCTTCTTCATGTCCAAGCTCCTGCTGGACAGGACCTCTGGGTGCTCCTAGAGAAACGAGCTCTTTAATGAACAAAGTGAAACACCCCTTTTGGCCTGGAGCTTGGTGATGCCACATGCGTGTGCAGCATAACATGATCTACAACTCCAACTACGTTTCCAGACCTCTCTGTACACATCTGCTGCAGATCGGATGCCTCAGGTCTGCTCTGTGGGTTGGGCAGGTGAACTTACTCAAAGTCATTGATTTAATTGGAGATCAATAGGCTGAAAATGGAACTATCATTTCCTACAAAGTGTGACATACAGTGGCATTTAAGGCAGAGCTAAGTAGAATTGCTCCTATTGCACTGTGCAGAATACTAACAGGAATTGATTGCACCCTGTGAAGGCCTGTGTTTGTTTATTCAGCAGCTAAGGAGGTTTTTTTGGTGGTTGTTCCTGATTTTGAATGCTTTGCCTAATCCCGCGTTTGAAGCAGATGAGAGGGAGAATCAAGAAACCCTGTGTAAAATCAAGCCAAAGTTGTGCTGGCAAGGAGGATCCAGTGCCAAAGACGGTGTTAGAAGCTGGAGTCCAAAGCAACTCCTACATTTTATCACTCTCTGAAGTGAGAGCTACTCCAGTCAGATGCACAAAGCGGGAGGATGGCCTTGTTTTATGTGTGCATCACAGAACAACACACTGGGAGAATACATGCTCCAGACAAGCTGCTCATAAAACCCCCTACCTGGCACCACGTGTCCTGGGAATGCTGCTGGCCTCTCAGGGCTCCTTGTATCAGGTAGCACTTTCATCCTCATCTCTCAGAGAATTTTCCTTCCAGGGTGCTGCAGGCAGGGTCTGACAAGAAAAGCCCATATAAAACCTGCCTGAGATAGACCCTTTGATTGCCAATCAAGGAAGAAGATAAACACCTGCAAATGGAGGGGGGTGCTACCATCTTAATAATGCAAAACACATGTGGGGAAAATGAGCAAACCATTAGCAGCGACTGGGCTCAGAGAACTAGGGCTGAGGTAGGAACTTCTCAGCTTTCCCACCTCTGCTGAGTCCTAGCCTGGGCCACCACGGCTATGAGCATGCCTCAGGGCCCACGGGTCATACTGAAGAATATTGCAGGTTGCATCTGTCTGAGTTAAGATCTTAAAAATCTAATCCAACGGCCACTGGGGTTGGTGGAGAAGCTCCCAGTGTCTCTCCAGAGTGTTTGCTGACCACAGGCCCAGGTCTCTGGCTGGCTGCTCAGCAGCCATGCGCTGAAGTCACCACCGTATAGTGGTGCTCTCGGTTTTCCATCCATTACAAATAAGGTATCATGATCTGCCTGATGTCCCTGATGTCCAGGATAAGAAGTAACTGAGCCCAAGATGCCAGACACCCATTTGGTTGAGGAGATGGTCTCTTTAGTAACATCTCAGGGACGCAGAGGCAGTTGGAGGGAAGCTCATACTGCTGAGTTATCCTAGTAACCAAAAAGTGTAACTCCAGCCTCATAGGCAGGGGAAGAAGATGACTCTGTGTGTGTGAGGTATTTTTTCTGCCGCCTCTGATAATGATCTGCTCACCCTTGTCTTTTGCTCAGAGAACATTCATTAATGAGGGAGCAGAAGCAGGTGGCAGCACTCCAGTTTGCCACATGCTGCAATCCGGAGGGAACTCGTGTCTTTGCTCCGTAAGGTTTGTCTTTCCCACGCCACCTCTGTTGTCCCTTCATCCTCTAACGCTGTGGGGGCTCCTGGTCCCATCACAAACTGGGCTGAACAGCTCAGAGGAGGTTTAGTCACAGCTTTATCCCACCCATCCGGGGAGTGCTCAAATCTCACATTAGATGGATGCCGTTATCGGTGATTATGCACACATCTTTCTCCCGAGACTAGAGGAAAACAAGCCTCATTTTGTGCATCCCCTGAGGCTGGAGTTTCACTCCGTTCACCCTCACGAAAGCCCGGAGTCCCTCTATTAGTTAGAGTCATTCCAGCCTGCCCAGAATCAGAGGGAAGCCAGGCACTGAGGGGGCTGGGAGCCAAACTCTGCTGTCAACAGCTGGAAAGAAAGAAAATAACGCACTCCATCAATTACATCCCTGACACGATGCAGGGCAATATTTTGCAATAACCTTGCTCGGAGTGTCTTCTGCAGCCACTGGCTCTGGTGCGAGCTGCTGCGCCGATTCCGCCGCTGGAAAGTATTTTCCCTAGCTCAACTCCGCAAAGGAAGAGAGACATTTGTGTCAGTGCTGAAAAATTCATCCCCAGACTCCCTGCTTCAGTTTGCCAGGGGTTTTAAGACCAGAACGGCCTGTTACGATCATCTGGCCCAATCTTGCTGATAACCCAGGCCAGCACAGCTCACACCAGGATTTCTACATCAAAGCCCACGACCGGCAGCAGAACTGGGATTGAAAAGGACACTGGACCTCAGTTCAAAAGACTCCATCTCCACCTCTCAGTAACCTGACTCAGTGATTTAACTACTGCCGCTGCCCAAATGGGAACTTATTTCTATTTTAATATATCTCCTGTTTACCTACAGCCAAATTCCTGTTATTTACCCATTTTATAGGGTAACTTCTATTAAGTTAGATAATTTCCTGCAAGAACAAATGAACCTAGGGTTTCAGCGGTTATGGATCATACCCGCCTGTCGAAAAAAGGAAATTAGAAGGCATTTCACCTGACAAATGATGAGTTAGAGACTGCAGGTAACCCGTGCCAAGTGCAAGGACATCGATAGTTAAAGCAGTGGGAAGAGTGCTCTTCTGGTTGTTGTGAAGATCGTGATTGATACAGGTGTAATCCAATGAAGGAAAAATGATTGATATGTTTATTATTTGCAGTTCGGTTTCAACCGTTTTGACTCAGCCTTAAATGCATTAGGCTCTGTTTCCACTTAAGGGAGACCCTGCTCAGCTAATTGCATTTGGAGGCTGTAGACTCTGAATTCAGAGAAGGTCCAGCTCCAAGAAGCATGGAGTACTTCCCAGTCAGGAATTAGTCAGGCTCTACAGCATCACAGCCTGTTTCTGTAATGAATAATGCTCAGGAACATGCAGCAGCGGTTTCCTTCTAAATGGGATATTGTTTCAGGAAAAAAAATCGAAATAGAAAAATGAAATCTCTTTTGCTACATTTGGGAGGCTTTTTACCCGAACAACCCACCACAATCGCTATCACAATGTTTTGTCAGACCAAGTCTGAATTTTCACAGCAGAAAGGAAAAAAAAAAGGGTCGGGTTAAAAAAAAAAAAATCACCCAAGCAAGGGTTAAATACCCTTTTAATTTCTCACTGTTGCACTCCCTGGGCCACTAATCAACACAGAGTTACCAGCTGACCTTCCCAGATTTTTAAGACAGTCCTTTAGGAATTCATGATTAATGCATGATCTTCTTCATGAAGCAGTTCCTGCTGCAGCACCAACATACTCACAAAGGTTAGTCAACTAATGAGACTTTATCACAAAACCTGTGAATGAAAGGGAGGAGGGAGATGATTTATTTAAGTAGGTAAATGGCTGCAAACAAAAGAAGGCATCTTCAGCAATTCCTTAATTTACTTACTTCTTAAGAAAAAACGTTCAGTCTCCTTTAAGGATGACATATCTGTGACAGGATTTCTTTTTAAATGCTATTTTGTTTAATAAATCATGTAAATTCCCGCATGTAAACTAGAGCATTACAGACAGGCTTGTAAATAATTAACTGCTCGTTTGCATGAAGGGGAAGAAAATACCAAATTCAGCAAATCAGGCAGGAAGATGATTGTTTACCCTCAGGAGGAATAAAAGGTTGGCTCCTAGAATTCTTGTGGGTTTGGCTGGTGTGAGGAGAGAGGTGATTTTTTTTGTTCAGGATACTGATTTGAGCTGGCTAGTAAGTACCTCTTGATGTTTAAGCTTTGCACTGGGGTGATACTAAAGCTTTTCCTGCTTTTATGGTTTTTTTATTTGGATTGGGTTTCTTCCCCCTGGCACCCTTTAACTCAACTTTCTGCTTTGGGAGAGATGGGGTAGGAGACATGAGCAGCAAGGTGATGCTTCTGGTCAGCAGAAGCTACTGGTAATATGATATGGTATGGTATGATATGGTAAAAATAATGGTAATAAGAACAAAACTGAATGTATGTAGGACTTATTAACAAATATGTGAGCCCATTATTGTCATCCTAAAACTGAAGAATAAGGTGTTTCTTTTTGGGGCATCCTTTACTGGCTTTAATAAAGGAAATTATTACAACTTTTATAATTATGGTGCCTTCAGCAATAAAAGCACTCAAAACTTCAGAGAAATCCATGTAAGAAAAGTGCCTTAACCTATTTGGCAATATCTCAGAAAGCACTAAGACCTTTATCAGGCTTTAATTTCAGGAGCAACGGGTTTTAGTGTTGCTGGGTGAAGTGTTAGGGTAGTTAGTACCAAAGCTAAGGATACTGAAGTTTCCTGTGATGGTGGATCTTGTTCACCCCCCTCCTTGAAGCTTCTTGTCTTTGAACCTATTATAATAGTAGCCTCTCATTTGGACGATAAAAACAACCAAATAGGGAGTTACACAGACTGGAAGGAAAAAAAAAATCTGCTTTGCCTTTGCAGGGCTTTCTGCATAAATGCCTCTAGACACATTAAAGTGAAATATGCCAGCCAAAGGTGCTACCTTCACAGTTAAATTGCCGTGATGTGATTTATTTGTCAGAATCACAAGGTGCTACCAAGCCACTTACTGTAATATCTCAGTGAAAATAATAAAATTATCAAGAAGCAAAACACATTAGAAAGAAAAATTTGCTGTTGCCTAAAAAAGTCCTTGGCTGCCCCAGCCCTTTCTGACCAAATATTGTTACTGCCTCTTAGGCAGCAGCTGATGGCTCTGTAGTGCATGTGCATATTATTTGTACTGATTGGAAACTGGATGTGGGAATGAATCGTAGTATCATGCCAGGCTGCCTGTAAAATGGGTCCTTCTCTGGGAAAAACAGCATCTGCAATGTATCTTTGGTATAACAGAGTTTTATCCATCAGGGTGACAAAGCTTTGCATTTCTGCAGTGCCAAGTAACTAAGGAATTTAGAAGCAGCATCTAAACATTGATTAGTCTGTGGCTAATTATGGAACAGCCTGGTAGGTCAGTGTTACTGGCTGCTGCCTCTGGAGGACAGAAATAGGCTGGTGAGGTGATCTGGGGATAGAACAGATATCTGGCAGGGCTGTGATTAAAAACGCCCACTGGTGTGTGGTCTGTCCTTTGCTCCGCACACCTCTGGCTGGAGGGGGGACAGCACCTCGAGGTGTTCCTCTGCCCCTGAGGTCCCCATATCATGTCCCTCTAGACTTGGTGGGACAGCAAAGGAGAGCAGTGATGGGACCCCTGTGCTGTGCTCGGGCTAATCTCCACACCTTGGAGATGTCCCTGCCCAGGGCAGGGGGGTTGGAACTGGATGATATTTAAGGTCCCTTCCAACTCTAACCATTTTACGTGATTTGTGTGGAGTCTGTGTCTCCTTAGCCCCAGCCTAATACATTCACAGCATCCTCTGCACAGGTTTCCTGGTGAATTCCCTTTCTTTGGGAGCCTTGGCACAGAGGAGCCTCGTACTCTGCTCGTGTAAATACCCATCTCCACTTCTCTTCAGCATTTTGTGCGGCTCTGTGCTGCCTCTGTTCCCTCCTTCCACCTGCTCTTCCGAGGGGACCACAGTCCTGGTAGCGAGATCCGTCTGTTGCTATGGAAATCTTTGTCACAAATGAAGACTTCACAGCAAGGCAGTGGTATTAAAACCAGACATTTACATATGCCTCTGGCTCCGGGGGGATTTGGGTCTCGTCAGTGAGAAAGATGCAGCTGCTTTCCCGTCCCACCCAAAGCGGTGGTGGAGGGGACCCGTTGGAGGCAGCTGGGGAGAGATGCCTGGCTTTGCTGCCCACCTTCTGCATCTGTTTGCTGGAATGTGGGTCAGCAACCAGCCCCTCAGCATTAACGCCTCCTCCTCAAAACAGGCTTGAGCTTTTCCTCTGAAGTGCTGCAGAGCAGCAATGTCAGCAGCCGGCGGAGCAGCGTCAGGGATGAGTTTGGGAAATGGATACGGAGGGAGGGCGGGCATCAGCTGAACCCAAACACGCCACGGGGCCACCAGCCCCCTCAACGTCATTGTGGGGGATTAAAACTTCCCCCTGGGACGGGGGGTGAGGGGTAGCAGGAGGAATCCAAACACGCCATCCTCGCCTTGCTTCTTCCCCCTAAAGCGTTGCTAAGTTTAGCTGTCTCGCTTCCAAGAAGAGCTGCTCATTTAAATCCCAGGGCCCGGCTTTGAAAATTTCAGCACGTCCCCTGTACTGCAAAATCAAAGCTTCTTCCCTGCTGAATACACCTTTGATCAGAACTGTGAGAAATATTTGCAACCATGTGAAACTTGAATGATTTGGGGTTTCATTACACCCTTGAAACTCAGACCATTTTCATCAAAGGCATCGCTAAAGTTCACCAACCCTCTAACAGAACCTTTGATGGTTTATGGCTTGCGTTTTGTGTGAAACTCGCAGGTTTGCTAGACTTTTTTTAAGTGAAACTAGCTGAGAGTGGCTTTGACTGCGTTTTGAGAACGTTTTAAGTCACAGAAAAAAACAGCCAGCCCAATTTTGTTACGTTTACAGCTGCTGCGTGCTGTAATCTTGCTGTAAAGCATAAATCTGCTGGGAACAAGTATTGAGGATTTGTGGTTGTACCTGGGTGAGAAGGTGGCAGAGAACACTGGTTTGGCTGTCCTCTGCTCTTGTCCCTCCTGGTTGGAGGTCCCATGGCAGCAGAAGGGCTTGGCATGTCCATCTGTTGAGAGATTTGGCATTTCTTGGTGTTGACCAGTACCTTGTCCCCATCCACGTGAAGGGCTCCACCTGGCCATCCATCAGAGCCATCCATCAGACCGTCTTCACCATTGTGAGGTCTTGGTTTCTGGGAACATGGGGCTGCCTGGAGTCCAGCCTGTCCTTGTCCTGGCTCGCAGACCCCAACAGAGTCTTTATTATCTCTGGTGGCTTACTCCCCCAAAACATCACTGTACTCCCTTGCTTCATCACTAATTTGGGCGTCTCCTCTCCTGGTCTGCCATAGCCAGCCTCCCATGGCCTCTCGGCTGGGACCTGTTGCTGCATGTACTGGACTGTGCTCTGGCACAGAGGTCCCTTCCCAGACTGGCAGCCAGGGCTGTTCTTGACTCTGTTCATCCCAGAAACAGGCTCACCCGGGCAGGGTGGGTTTTCCCTGTTTCTCCTTATCACTGGAGCTCTCCGGTCACCCTTGATAACTCGCTGTGAGAAGCATGAGGGGAAAAACAGTAGCTTGTAATAAAGAGATGGAATAGCTGGATAAATGTTAAATTTGCAATCTGCACACGCTCACTCTGTGTATTGTATTTGCAAGTGTGTGTTCTCCTCTGGAAATCCCTGAAATGTTCAGAGCACTGTTTCCCACCTGGGACCATTTGCCCAAAACCTTCAGAATTCACAGCAGCCATAAATTAAGCCTTCTTAATTTATGGATCTCACTTCCCTTTGGAAGCACTGGAGCTTGGGTTTGGTTAGCCCTTGGTCCAAAGGCACAAGCTCCAGGAAACTAAGATGTCATTCCTCTCTTCTGGGTCAGAAGAGAGCTGGGAGAGTTACATTTACATTATATATGGTCTACCTGAGAAGCCTTTGCATGTTTGGATACAAACTTTTGATTCAACTGAAATACGAGCCTTTTGATTCAACTGAAATATGTAACTGCAATACAGCAAATGCTGGTACCTTGTTGCCCGGAGCAAGTGCTTCTGTGAGAGACGCCTCAAGGGATGCCAGAAATCATAGAATGGTTTGGATTTGAAGGGAGCTTAAAGATCATCTAGTTCCAACCCTCTGCCCTGGGGAGGGACACATTGTCCAGCATATTGTACTTTCTGTAATATGTAAATTCTGTGCCTTCAGACTTGACCCTTGTCAAGATTTCCTTACCTTCCACAAGTAAAGTCCCAGTACTTTGTTTTAATTGGGAGTGTGCTTAGCCTGAATCAAAGCATCACGCTCTGAAATGCAGCATTTGGTTTTGAAGGTGAACCAAAATGGCACCTTTCTGGTATCAATAGTGTTGTGAGGACACTTTGCTTCTTTCTGTAGCTTTTTGTCTGATTGTTTGACCATCCCATCCCACATGAGGCGCCTGGTTCTCGTGTCAGTGAAAGCTGCAATGCATTAGCACCATCAGAGCCCTCCTGTGTGGTGAAGAGCAGAGCTGTAAATAAAGCCCTGAGGAAGCATGGCAGTGAACCAGATCCTGAAACAGAGGGTCCTCTGGCTTTGAGGGGCTCCTCACCATCCCCTTTTCCTGTGGAGAGAGGCAGCTGTGACCACCATGCAGAGTTCCTCTGAGGCACAGCAGAGGTGGTACCCCAGCACACAGGGCAGCTAAAGAGGTTCAGGGCGAGGTGAAGAGCCTGAGCCTGCTCATAATGAAGGCAGGCTGAGAGATGGGATTGTTCAGCCTGGAGAAGGCTCTGGGGAGACCTTAGAGCAGCCTTCCAGTACCTGAATGGGGCCTACAGGAGAGATGGGGAGATCAGGGAGTGGAGCGACAGAATGAGGGCTAATGGTTTGACACTGAAAGAGGGGAGATTGAGATGAGATGTGGGGAAGAACTTCTTTTCTGTGAGGGTGGTGAGAGCCTGGCCCAGGTTGCCCAGAGAAGCTGTGGCTGCCCCATCCCTGGAGGGGTTCAAGGCCAGGTTGGAGGGGGCTTTGAGCCACCTGGTGTGGTGGGAGGTGTCCCTGCCCAGGGCAGGGGGTGGCATTGGGTGATCTTTAAGATCCCTTCCAACTCTATCCATTCTGTGATTCCATACTCATATCCCCCAGTTTGGGCATGCTCAGGACCTGTTGCTAAGCCCTGCTTCCTGAGATGTGTCTGAGTGCGGTGGAGCAGGCACCCGGATCGCCCAGGGCTGCCTCTAATGAGGGCATCAGGGACACGACCTGCCTGTTGCCAACGTTAACACACAGAGCAGACAGGAGCAAACCCGATTTGCATTGGCTGAAGTGACGCCAGAGCCAAATGAAGTCACGTGTCCTCATTAGGAAGCTCAACAGATAGGGATGAAAGTCATGAGGGACAGTCAACTCTGCAGGGCTTGTTTAGTTAACGTGGTTACACTCTGCCTCTCCATCTTCATTGTGCATGTCCGTCTCTCCCGTTACAAGAATGCTTTCCTGCTTTATGCCTTCCCCTTGTTTAATACATCAGAAGGAAAACACACTGATTTACCTCGTGTAATCCTCAGAGTGACTCCTCTCAGGACTGCACTTGTGCTGTGAGTCACCGCTGCTTTTGCATAATAGCCAAAATTAACAAATAAATAACAAGGGAGCAGCAAGAGATAGCCTACATCTTACACCAAAGTAAACTCAAAGCTGAATTTGTTGAGTCTGCCTTGGAGCAGGCGGTCAGGAAAGCTCATCTGTATCTTTGTCTACGCAAGGCATTGTGTGCCTGGTGGATCCTGAGCTCACTCCTCCACCCCAGGAGGCAGAAGGTGCTGGTGCAAGTCAAGTGAATGTGGACACCGCTATGCAACGTGGACACAGCTAAAAACTTTTTGTCTGGCATCGTAATGAGATAAAAACTGGGGAACTTGGTGGCCAGGCACTGGAACAGCCTGCCCAGAGAGGTGGTGGAGTCACCAACCCTGGAGGTATTTAAGAAATGTGTAGACATGGCACTTCAGGGCATGCTCTAGTGCCCAAGATTATTGGTTTGTGGGCGGGTGTGATGTGATGAGGTGTTGTGTGTGGTGTTGTTTTTGGTGTGGGGTTTGGTTGGTGCATGCTTTTTTGTGAGGGTTTTGGGGGGTTGGTTGGTTTGTTTGTTTGTTTGTTTTTGTGGTTGGACTCGATGATCTCAGAGGTCCCTTCCAACCATGGAGATTCTGTGAAAAAAAAATAAATTAAAAATAACTCTTTAACTGCAGCTGAGTAAACTCCCCATTGCTCGCTTCCAGTTAATGTCTGAGGACTCTGAGGTGAGGTTTGAGGTGCTGGCTGTCCCCGGTAGGACTTCAAAGTTGCACATCCCCAAAGACAGGAAACTGTGGAGGTGCAGGAGCTTGGGAGGGTGCTCATTCCTGAGCATCTCAGTGTGCTGAGGCCTTTGCACGTGGTGGGTGCTGAGGGTGGGCTTTGGGAGCTGCAGCCTTTGTAGCCCAGGGCTGTCTGTGTGAGCCCATTGCAGCCACATTTCTCTGCCTTGGAGACGTCCCTTCGAGAGCAGGGATTTGGAGCACGCACAAACAGTGCACAAATATTGTTGTGCCAGTGGGGTTTTTTTTTATGTGCGGAAACAGGAGTCAGACTAGGATAAATGGTTCTGCAAATCTAAAAGCACAGAGAAATGCAGGCAGCAAATGCAGAAGCAGAAAAAGAGGGTCTGTTATTGTTAGTCGAGCTGATCTGAAGTGGTGAGATGAAGAGAGACAGCTCCTGTTCCCTCCAGGATGCTCTGCGTGCACTGGGCTGTGTGAAGGAGGGCATCTTGACAAGGCAAGCTAGAGATGTAAGAGCATTATGGACTTCTTAACCTGGCACGAAACACTAGGAAAAAGGGACAGGACATGGTCTAGCAACCAAAAATTAACAGTTCAGTATGGATTCTGGGTTTTTAGAATAAAAATGTAGCCTCGCTCTCACCTAGTTGCTGTGGACGTGAGCTGAGCTGATGAGATCAAAGCCAGCAAGGGACTGGCTGCCTGAACTGTGTTCCTGCTAGATGGCTACCAAAAGATGTGATTTGGCCAAGCAAAGGCCTGAGGGAGCAAGCAAGGAGAGCTGTAGAGGAAGGGAGAAGGCCAGGCATGCGGGAGGGAACTGGTGATACCGGTGATGGTCCAAGGAGGGCTGGGGTGGCAGGGAAGGGTGCTAAGACTGGTTGGAATTGGGATCTGAAAAATTAGGGCCAGGGGAAAGTTTGTGAGTAAAGTCGACAAACCAGAAAGGGCTAACACTTGTTGTCAAGGCTGTGTCCCAGAATAACGAGGGATATCTGTGTCACCAGCAGCAAAAGGCGATGAAAGGACACTGTGGGCTGGAAAATGGAAGAGGGCGGTGAAGCATCTTTTATCCACTGCTCAGACAGCGCCGTGCAATCCCCAATGTGACAGTTCAGGGTGAGGCCATCCCTGACCGAAGCCTGTGGCTTGTGGTGGCACCAGGTTTTGTGTGGGTGTGCACACGCAGCGATGTGTGTGTGTGTGTGTGGCTGCTAACTAGTGTGTGCAAACCATATGGCACGTGAGAGCAAGTCAGCACACGCGTCGTCAAGAGGAGGGTCAGAGAAAGCAATCCTCCCCCCCGCCGCCTCTCCCGGCGAGGAATTCGTGCCCTACCTTGTGCCAGAGGAGAGAAATTCAGAAGGAGCTACGTGAAAAGCTGCCGGTCCGTCGGGAGGTGAATGCCTGTCAGGCTTGGAGATTAAATGGAACCACGACAAATCTTGATTGTTCCTGCCAAAACCAACTTTGATTACTTTATAATTCAACATGTGTTACCAGCTCCTATTATTAGAAAGCCAAACTTCCTCCGCTGTGGGAAGAAGCTGAGATGGAGCTTTCTAGCCTTGTGTAAGTTAATTACAGTACACATGTTAAAAGCAGCATCTGTCTTAGTCAATCTAGTTGATTATTGCAGCACTTTATTTTTAGTTATCATCAAGGTGAAGGATGACACTAATGTAAGTGGAGAGCTTCCCGCAGATCTTGCTCGACTACGTATTCTCCAAAACCAGCTATGCCAGAGCTGGTGGGACCTTCCCTCCTGGAGCTGGACCAGGTGAAGCCCTGGATGGACTTGTAGGAAAAGAGTCTGTGTAACATGCCTTGACTACAGACTTTACACCTACTGAGACCTGGCTATTAAAATCAGCCCTGAAACACTAGGGTTGTAAGGTCTTTGTGGTAGACCAGTGGCCAAAATTTTTGATGCTCCGCTTCTATTCTGAGCTCCCTCTGATGCAAATGTTTCTGGCCTCATGACTGAATGCTTTGATTTATTGGATAATAGCACCCTGTTCGCTCCCTTAAGTCTAATTCAGCTGCTTAGTGTTATTTCAGTTTCTGGACAAGATCTACAACGTGGGAGCATCAGGGTGACTCTGGCAAAACCAACAAAGGTGAGTTTTCTTTGCAAATGTGGGAAGCTTCTCTGGAACAATAGAGAGGTCTTGAGATCTGGCCTTGGCTAAAAGCTCAAAGGGTGGCAACAACTCCTCCCTCTTGCTTTAGGGTCAGTGGGCTGGTGTGGTGTGCTTTGGAGTTAGCATCTGTGGTACGTTTGGGTGCTCACAATGCTGGTGGAGCTGGGAGGCTGGTGCTGACACCGTGCCTCATGAGATGCAGGCCCAGGGAAACCTTGGTTTGCTTTCCATTCACAGCACAAATGAAGGGTCTGCCTCCTTCCCGAACAAAAATAAACAGGTAAATAAGAAACGAAAAATCTTGAGCAGAAAACCCCCTTCCCTTTGGGTTTTGAAGCAGCAGGCAGGCAGAGCAGCAGCACTCAGAAAGCCCAGTTAACGAGCAGCTTGGAGAAGCAGCACCTGATGGCAGTGACTGTCTCCAGGGATGTTCCTCAATGGAACTGATTTGTGATCTCATGGTCAGGAAAACTACTTAGGTGGTGATGGAGAATGAAAGGATCCTTATCACATCTAAATCAGTAAAACTCTGTGGACTTGTGTTTATTCTCGTAAGAACACTTCTCAGAGATCTTGGTCTTCTGAGCTTGTATTTCCAAGAGCCTAACTGCTAGCAGCCTATCTTCTGTGTACAGTTTCAGCAGAGGTATTGCAGGTGCCAGCTGTGGTTTTTGTGTGACAGATGTGTACACATACACCTTGTGCAGCAGATCTGGTATCTCTTTACCAGATCAAAAGGTAATCTAAATGGGTTCCGTGTCCTGTGGCAGCATGGCAGGCTGATGTTGTCTGATAAGAGATCAAACCTCCCCGGGTTTTGTGCAAAGAACATTTCCTGGATGGGTTTGCCATTCTTATGATTCCTGTCTTTTGCTTTGCTGCTTTTCTTTCCAGAACCGACGGAAAAAATGTAGCTAGGAAAGCAATGCCTGACTCTCTGCTGTAAAATTGGATTTTGAATGTACAAAAGGGTCACCAAAGGATGGCCATGATTCCTGATGCTTCCTCCCCACCCCATCAGAAGGAAACCCCCACCATGACCACTTCTCCAGATCAGGAGAACACAGGCCTGGGCACACCCACCAAGTGCTTCGCACTTCTCCAGGCCACCATGGAGGGGCTGAAGGGTGTCATGCTCCATGGTTATGGTGCTTGCTGCCATGCGCTGACCCTCTGTTCACCTCCTTCCAGCTGAGAACCCAATATGGACTTATGGCTCATGTGTGATGGGGCATGCAGTTTGTTTGTAGTAAGAAGGAACGTACCTGGTGGTACCATCACTGAACTCTCCAGGTCACTCTGCAGAGATGAGAGGTGTGAACATATAGCTCAGGTATTAAGAGAAGATCTTTAGGTGTTTCTCAGCTGGAGCAGCAGCTCTTGAAGTACTTTGAGAAGTAATCGTGAAATACTTTGAGGAGCCACCAGCTAGCTTTCCAGTCAAAATGTAGGCAAATCAGGCTGGTTGGAAGGGGAATTACTTGGGACACCAAGCAATTAGGGACACCAGCAATATAGTAGGTAGCCCTCTCCCCTTTAGTCTTTCTATTTAAAATGGGCTTGGGCACCACACAAAGGGTGTCTCCAGGATCGGTACCACAGGAGCAACTGGAGCAAAGCAAACTCCATGAGCAGCAGAGCCGTTGTGTCCGACTCCCACTGACTACTGAGGGAATGTGTTTATTATGAAACAATTAAAGGTTGTGTGATTAGAGTGAACTATTACTCAGTGGAAGATAGCTTCAAAAGGTCACAGTTGCTGTGTGTTTAGTCCCAGGAGGTCTGTGAAGCCACTCTGGCATGAGGGATGGAGAACACCCTGTCCTTGCTCGCTGGGGGAGGACGGCTCCCACGACCTGTGTGAGGCTCATCTTGCTGCATCTCCTCACCCAGCTCTGCCTGTCCCTCCAGCCTTGCGTTGGGGTGACTGGAGAATGAGGGGAAAGTCTTCTTCCCATGGCTCTTCTGCCGTGAGTGGCCACGGGTGGCTAGGGCTGCTGGTGGTGCAGTAGCCACTCAGCACGCCCTGCCAGGCAGCTGCTGGTAGCGTTGGGTGTGCACACACAAGGCACAGCGGGGGCATTAGGCTCCACTTTACTGTTCCCGTAAGCCAGGAGGTGGTGAAAATGCCTCCGCTCAGCAGTGAGTCTTTGTAGTGCTGCAGCCTGGGGATAAAGTGTTCCAACGCGCATCCCGAGGGAGTCTTCTCCCACCCGACACCGCGCCGGAGTCACCAGCGGAGGTTCCTCACCTGCAGGCTGGATGCCTGCCCTCCTCCTCCTCCTCCTCCTCCTCCTCCTCCACTCCCCGCTACGGCCCCGGGTGAAAGCAGATGAAAGATGGCTTCTCATTTGGTAACAAATAACTCCCAAGCCCACGCGAGGGGCTTTCAACTTAACTGCTCTCTTTGCTCCTTTCATGTCTTCTCTTTGTTTGGCGCCCGCGCGCTAATGCAAGCTCCAAATGCAAGCATCTGTACCCATAAGACATGAACAAATAGGGGAAAGGATAATAATATCTAAGGGTTTTGCAGGAGAGGTTAAAAAGGGAGCCAGGCTACAGAGACCGCTCCGTAGAGGTTTGCTTGACTGATGTTACAAAGGCAAAGGACAGAAAAATCCTTGGAAAATGCCTCTGAGCGGTGATTGCTTTCTCAGAAAGCCTTGCAATTAGGCATGAAAGGAGTCCTTCCAAGCTCCTAAGATGCATTAAAGATGTTATTATGAAATAATTAAGCCACATGGAGTAACTTGAGATCTACTCTGTCCCCTACCTGCCCAACTGCTGCGGCCTTTGTGTTAGAGGCAAGGTAAGAGGTCTTAGCAGCCCCTGTACCATTCGGATGGTCCTGGCTCCAGGCTGCCCTGTCCCAACCGTCTCCAGTACCCGCTGTCCTGCCTAAACTGGACAGGAAAGGGGAAAGGAGCTTTGTGTGTTAATATCATCATCCTGAGGTACAGGCCTGCGCAGCCAGAGCCCTGACAGCCGCAATTCCTGACCTCAGGACCTAGGACCTCAGAGATCAAAGCATCAGAGCTGCTGTCCCTTGCTCCAGTTAGGCTGCACACGTGGTGGCCAGCATCTATCTGCTTCTCCGGGGCCCTTTTTGTGTAGACTGAGCATTGCTGAACACAGAAACGACAAGACTGGATTAATTCCTTCTTAAATCCATTCAGTAGCTGATTGGTATCTTCTCCTATTCATCTTCCCCGTGTTTACTCTGTGGCTAAGAACTGGAAGCGAGTGTTTATTCAGGCAAATGTTATATGTGATTGTGTGTTCCTGGGAAGCTGAAGAAGAAAGATTCAGTAGCTTGAAAACCCACAATGGTGTCAGTGATGAATTTGAGGTATTTATTAGAGTAAGGCTTTCCTCTTTCCTTTTTCTTCCTATGGAGACCCACCATCCATGTCTGCCAGGGAGGCACAGGCTGGGCCAGAGCATCTCCATTGGTACTCTGTGACCATGAGGTGCCAGTGGCAGCGATGCAGGAGCTGTGTCCCCACACGGGAAGGCTGCCCTGAGAGCTGGGACTGGTAAGCATGGACATAGCTGCGTGCACAGCGATAAATGGGTTTTTTTTTCACTCCCACTGGCCGTGGGATGTGTTCCCTGCAGGGAACCCCCCCCTTAGCCAGCCTGTGCTCCCAGCCAGCACTGGTGTGTGTGGCACAGGGGTGGCTTCCAGCCCTGGGACAGCAGGTGCCCTTTCACAGGCTGCCTGATGGGCAGGCGTTACATTTTCCTTCTGGATCCCATTGGGACTGAGCCTGGGCCTGTGCTCTCCGTGGTTCGGATGTGAGTACTGGGAGATGAGACTGCTCCAGGGAGCTCATTTACTGGTGGTGGAGAAGGCGTGACACTGTCACTGGTGTCAGGGGTTTGTGTAATCCTTCCCCCTGCCCTCATGTCTGGTCAGCTTTTAAACCCCACGCCATCAAGGCAGAGCTCTGTAAACGGCCCTCATTTGTTGATAAAAGGAACGAGCAATACAGCTGCACTACACAGCTACAAACTGAATTGTTGACCCTACAGAAGGCCCATAAAACTAGTTAACTAGCAATTGATATCATTTGACTCCCAATTCCACTCTGGGAAAGAATTAGGCAGGGCACATTCCTGAGTGGTGCAGAAAGCAAGGGGCAGCACTGTTCATCCCATGGAGTCCGAGCTCTGGGATTACATCTATGACTGCTGCCATTTCTTAAATATCCACCCTGTTCCAACCTCTTCCTTCTTTCTCCTCCAAGCCAAGTGTCAACATGCTCCTGGTATGTTGTGATCCTTAGCTTCGTCTGCCTTGGATCATGAGAGCTCACGCCTTCCCAGCTATTGCTGGAGATGCCTGTCCAGTGGAAGACTTCACTGAAGGTGGAGGTGGTCATTGTTTGCAGTGAGCGTTGGCTGAACCGGGGCATCTCTCATGGCCATGCTATTCAAGAACTCACATGGCTGTAGCACCTGCTGGAACAACCAGAGGCTCTTAGTTTTATTTCACACCGTAGCTTCCATCCCTCTCCCTTTACATTGCTGTGGGTCTACTTTTTTCTTGGAGGCTGGGGTAGTTAATGGAATCACCTCCATAAAATCCATTTTCTCTTTGGAAAGTTGTCGTCTCCAGCGACTAGATGGTTTCTCCATCCTATCTTCTCCCCCAGCTGGGCTGGATTTCCCCCCAAGGACAGGAGACTCAGCCCTGTACAGAATCCTTTGCTATCGCCACAGAAGCTATGAGGTGCTGGTATGAACACTCAACCCAAGAGATGGACCTCAGTGAACCAACCACCAGTGCCACATCTCCACTCTCCACTGGCTGGATCCTCCTTATGCTTGTCCCAGCCAGGTACCCAAATACATCTGCTGTGTCTTTGAGGAAGAAGTTCTGCATTGCTTCCTCTGCACTCAAATATTCTTCATCTCCACCAAGAACTGCACTGAGGGGGGTGGCCTTTCCCAAGTGCATTCTGATTGAAGTCGGTTGTGCAGAACCCAAGTTTTCACACCCAGAAGTTCAGTGGGATGAGTAAAGGATTTTATTGGGGGGGGGGGAAGAAGTTTCTTTCTGGGATTTGCTGCTAAGGAGATATGTTATGGACCAAAGGAGATGTGTAGGTTTCCTATTCTGGTATTTTCTTTCATATCTTGAACTCAGTTGAATTGTGTGTATTGTCAAGCATTTCTTTTGTAAATGCATGGATTAATTAGCTGCAGGAGTTAATACATGTCCTGAGAAAAACACTCTGTGCTTTCTGATGCTGCCTTTAATGTAAAGCCTATTTGACAGGAGGTTTTCAGGAACGTTTGCCTGATGACTCATCTAAAGCACAGGGGGGAGCCTGCATTCCCATTTACCTTGATGGAAAATGATACCCTCCTGTTAGTGTTTGATCGGCTTCTTTGAAAGGAAATTTCATCCTTGCAGAAGATCTTAGGTCTTCAGGGCAGGACTTTGCAGCCTAAACTAGGTCCAGCCTTCTTCAAAGTCAGTGGTGATGCTCCCCAGCCCTCCTGGTGGGAGCTGGGCATTGTACCTTGTATTTCTGTAAAATCCCAGTCCCCAAAGCCTTGTGCTTGGGACACTGCACCCTCTGCTGAGCTGCTCAGTGCTGCTGGACCACTGGAGGACTCCTTGGACGTGGGTGAGACAGCTTCCTGGTATAAGCCATCCTCTGGGACCATTCTGCACAGTCCCAGGGGACCTATTTCGGCATCCTCCAAGAGCCAAAGTCTGCCCTGCATGTCCTAGGATGTCTGCAGGAGGAGAGAAACCAGGTCTTGGAGGAGCCATGTAGGAGAAAAGACAGTTTATCTTATCTTTAACCCTGCAGAGGTCCAAGCAGAAGGCAGTATGGATGCAGAGAAACAGATCAGTGCCCTCCCTATGTTGGACTGTGATGGAGGTGAGGACCAGGCACTCCTTGGCAGAACCTGCTGAGAGCTTGGCGTGCAATTGGGCCACCAGTGACAGAGACAGTGATGGGTGGGCTCTTCATCCCCATCTTCTTCACTCCAGATCATAAAAGCCTGAAAGACATGAGTACAGAGCTCCTTGGTTATTCTGCTTTGTGCTGGGAAATGTCATGAGGTGCCTGGAGCGTCAGCAGGCTGTCTCCATGTGATGGGCAGCAATGTCCACACTTGGCAACTTGTTATTCCAAGGTCCCAGGGCCACCAGGCAGAGAAAGCGCATTTCAGCTCGAGTAGCTCAGGGAGGCTTGGCATTAGTTTAGATGAAGAAAATTAGTTTCACCATCAGAAGGGCAAGAAACCTTTCTGGGGTTTTTTTTGTTGGTTTTTTTTTTTTTTTTTATGAAACCTGCAAGTCTGAAGCAAAGAATAAAATCCATGGGGACACTCTAAACCCCCAGAATTTGTGGGTTTTATTTTTCCATGCTTGAAGATCGTGTGTGCCTCAGCCCGTGCGAAATGAATTAAAGGTTTCAACCCAGCTCCTGGTGGGGGGGAAGTGCTCATTTCACAACTGACACTAATTGGCTCCCTTGTTAGCAGCCTGGGAGAGAAGGCAAGGAGCAAGATGCCAGAAAGCCTGAACCTCCCACAAGCACCAGCAAGAGCTGTGCTCCCACCCCGGCGGCTCCCGCGATGGGCTGGGAAGGAGGGGATGGAGGCCCTGCCTTGTTGCCTCTTCCGAGGAAGAGCTCTGCTTTCTGGGCCTGCCAACCTAGCCTTAACCTCTCTTAAATTTTGTTTGTGATGGAAATGTCACCCTGACAGATTAATTGAGCTATAGCATATGCAAGGTAATGTGGAAAAAAAGAATGCAGTTGCATTACCCGGTGTTAATGCCGCAAATAGGCGCTGCTACCTGCAGTGATGACTGTCTGGAATGCTAAAGGATCGCAGTCCTGGGTGCAGCAAATGAGGCATTTTAATGGGGAAAAAAACATCATTTGAGGCTCACCTACAGCTGAAGGAAGGGGAAACACATCTGGGAAGTGTTTCTGTGGTGAGTACAGTGGTTCATCTATCAATATTAATAATAACACATAAAACTGTGGCTTGCATATTATCTCCCAATGAACAGAAGACAGAGACTGAGTTCCATGTAATTTAATTTCAATTAGTGCATTGGAGCTTTTTAAAGAATGGACTATATATTCTTCTACAGTAACTCGCAGACTATTAAACACAATGCTGAAAAATTATTATGTAAATGAGAATTATCTTATTGGCTTTCGTATCTTTCTCCCTCTTCCTTCCCCAGGTAATTGGGTAGGTAGGTGCTGGGAAAAAACAGATGATGGGAAATGTGAATAATGAAATCTCTGCAGCACTCTCGCCTTAGATGCAGGAGCCCCAAATATATGTGTGTGTCAGTTTAATTTAATTTGCTGTTAATTACCTTAAATAGTAGTCTTACCTTCCTTTGCTTTCACTGCATTTCTGTCCAGGCTCTCATTAGGCAGCGTGATAAAGCAGGTGCTTGTTAAAAATACCATAAGTGCCTATTTACATTACAAAGCTATTCCTAGCACTTGTGGTAAAGGAAACTGAAGTCTTATCCCTGGATACAGCTGGTGGGAGAAGGGAAGCAGCACCCTGTTTTCACATGTTTAAACCCCAGAACGTTAATTCTCAACAATAAGAAGATCAGAATTTAAAATACAAGGTGCAGAAGCATCCAATAAATAAGTAGGTGTGTAGTTTTCTCCAAAGCAAGATGGACAGTAGACTTTCAGAGGTCTGCCTGGAGGACTTAGGTGTTCAGCTCCCACCAATTTCTAATGCACATAAAGGACTATACCAATAGAAGGGTGTGAAGATCGCCTTTGAATGACCATCATTCAGAAAGGAAGCTCCCAATTATTTAATTCAGGCCAACAAGGGAAACGTAAAATCTAGGGTTGATTTTTATCAGCACAGGTAAACCTGGGAGAGTGTAAGCTGTGAACGGACAGTGAAGAGAAAGGAGAGGTTGGGAAAGAGGCAGCAGGGATGGAAAAGGGCATGGAGAAAGAATTCAGCATAGGGTACTGTGTTTTCAAATATTGATATAGGAAAGGTATAAATAGAACCAAGCGCATGCTTGTGGAGCTAATAAAGGTCTTGTTTACAAGTCAGCGGAGTGATTCATTAAGAATGGGAACAAGCACCTGCTCTGAAAATAAGGGAAATGCTTAATGAAGGCACTGAGAGACGAGAGAAAGTGATTTGAGTACAAGTGTGCTCAGGAAAGAGAGAAGTCCAGCACCTCTTGTCGTTCGCCTGCGGTGTCCCCACTCAGTGGGCAGGGGCTCGTGGAGGAGCCGGCTGTGGTGCCCTCTCTCCCCTCAGGAAGAGGGCATCTGGTCCTCAGTGCTTTATTCCAAGCGCTATTAGATCCAAGCAAAAAAGAACCAACCCACCCCAAGCCCTCAGCTCGCTTCTCATTTTCAACTCAGTAGCTTCTCCGGTTCCTTCTTTTCGTTTTCCTTATCTCCAACCAGAGGAAAAACACAGGCAGGGAGCAGAGTCTGAACTCCCTGGCAAATATTCCAGTTCCAGCTGTGGAACAGGCATCCCAGTGGCACCTCAGCCCTGCAGGTGTGGGGGATCAGGTTGTGGTGCTGTCAGATCAAATCCTGCCTTGTCTTTATCTTCATGAGGACCCAGCTCTTTGGACGTGCCCGTGACCCCTCTTTGTGGAGGCAGATACATTTGATAAGGTTGTGAGGCCTCAATGCTGGCTGAGAAGGAAGGAAGATGGTCAAATAACCTCGAAAATAAGTGTGGAGGTGAATATGGAGGGTAGTCAGAAAGAATGGCTGTCTCTCTCCCCTGAGCTCCCTGCAGAAGACATCTCTGGAGCCTGCCCACCGTGCTGTCATGGTGGGTGTTCCTCTGAGGCTGTGATGGACCCAGCTCACTTGGCCTGGACCCTGCTGAGCAGCACCACCACTGCACAAATGCAAAGAAGGCATTTTCCCTGCCCAGGTGTTATTCAGCGTGGTACAGCTGTTCTAAATCGCCTCCAAGGTGGGCTTTGCCAGAGCTACTGCCAGGCATCTATCTTTCTCCTTCCCAGACAGAGCTGCTATTCATTTTTCTCCTCTTTTGGCTTAGTAGGATTTGGAAAAACCATGCAGAAATCATCCTGGTAGCACCAGGACGCCAGCGTGCTGTCTGCCCATGAGCTTTCTGCTGTTCAGGGCACAGCACCCCTGTGCCTGTCACCAGGGAAAGAGGGACTTCTCTTGCGTTTGGTACCAGTGGAAGACAAGGAGATGGGGAAATCTCCTTTTTCCTCCCCGCCAGCGAGGTCTGCCTGGCACAGGCTAAGGAAATAATTGAGCTGTGACTCCTGGGAAGGGGTTGGAAACTGCCTGTTGGCAAATGGGGCTCTTCATCCACTCACCTGGAACCTGAGGAGGAGGAGGAGGATAATCAGGTCCCGTACCTGGAGAGTGGCCTCAAAGCAAGGACTTGATGGGGAATTGTTGGAGTGAGGTTCAAGGACCCGCGTGCGGAGGAAGAAATGCAGCCGACTCAATGTGAGTGATAAGCATACTTCAACTTTATTGCTCACAAACAGCTTAATTTATATCATTGCCACTAATTATGCCTACTAGTCACTATCTCATTGGTGCACATAGCAAATTAGCTCAAACCCCTCTTTGCGGTTTCTCTGGTATGCAAGTTCCTCTATCTCCCAGACACACTTCCTTGAGTTGCTTACCCAAAAGGAGTTCTGCGGCCTTGGACAAGCTTCCGTCAGCACTTTTGCAAGACGTTACCAACAGTCAGTACTTTTCCACTTTGCCTAGTCATAGTCATGCTAACTTAGGCTAACTGAGGCCTACTCAGGCCTGCTCAAAATAAGGTTTCTGGGCATAATGGATCAGTTGAACCTCCATGTCCTTTGTCCCTAAGCCATTCTCCAACAGGGAATAGTTCAGTAACGATGGGGGCAAGCAGCGCCCTGGAAGAGGGTGTTGGAGCAAGAGGGCTGTTGTCCGACCCCTCGTTTCTCCGTGTGCTGGGGGGACAGGGAAGCCCCCCCTGTGCTCAGCTCTGCCCGCTTTCTGGTCGGGCTCAGCTGTACCAGCCCGTGCTGCTTCCAAACAGCCCTGAAGCCCGTTGGGGCAGATCTATCTATACCATCAGCTCAGCACGGGTTTGATCCTGCTCCTGGGACCAGAGCATCAAACCCTGGAGCTCAGGCCTAAACTCCTGCCTCAGCTGGAGCTCTGCAGGGAGTGGGGGGGGAGAAAAGCCCACGCTTTGATCGCAGGAGCTGCACTGACAAGCTGCTGGCAGGGCTTAAAGCACTCCAGACCCATCTCTCTCAGGCTTGTGTTTCCCCTCCTGGTGCAAACGCCCCCAGCCAGGCAAGCCAGGCGGTGGTGGGACCGTTTGCTTATCATAGAATGGTTCGGGTTGGAAGGAACCTTAAGGACCATCCAGTGCCACCCCCTGCCCTGGGCAGGGACACCTCCCACCACACCAGGTTGCTCCAAGCCCCCTCCAACCTGGCCTTGAACCCCTCCAGGGATGGGGCAGCCACAGCTTCTCTGGGCAACCTGGGCCAGGGTCTCACCACCCTCACAGAAAAGAAGTTCTTCCCCACATCTCATCTCAATCTCCCCTCTTTTAGTTTAAAACCCTTCCCCCTCATCCTACGGCTCCCCTCCCTAGCCAAGAGTCCCTCCCCATCTCTCCTGTAGACCCCTTTAGGTCCTGCTTCCCCACTCGTCTTCTCCTGGACTTGCTGGGACCATTGCAGGGGGTCCTGCCTGTTTTCAGAGAGAGGAGCAGCCCGTCCCTGCCCCAGCACCCTGGTCACAGGGTGGAGAGGGCCTCTTCCACTAGCTGTGGCTGATATTTACCACAAAGCATCCCCAGGTCTCCGTGGCAGGCAATGGCCCTGTGTCGGCTCACGTTGTCACAGGCCGTTAGGAGGTGACGGTGGGCCTGGCCTCGCCATAGGCTGCCATCAGGGATGGTTTTGTAGGGCAGACAGAGGCCGAGATGCCCTGCTCTCCCCAAACAGCCCAGTTGTGAGGACGGGGCGTGAAGAGTCCGTTTGCTCCCTCCACCACTATGATCCAATTTCCCGCTCCCTGTGTAGCAGAGAAGCTATTTCCCCCCGAGCAGCGTTAGGCACTTTGCAGTGACTTCTCTAAAACGACTTAGTTATACATTTGCTACATGTTATTTTGAATTCTCTTGAAGATCAAGGACGCTACAAAGCCAGCAAGATAAAATTAGCATCTGAGCTGTAGCCTTTGCCTGGTATAAGAAATGCAGATCAGCTTCACTTGCAGTGAGCGCTGGAAGGTGAATTTCATTTATGCCTTCCTTTCAGCAGACCTAGTTCTGCCATCCTTGCTTGTTTTGAGTGCCACCACAGCCCGTGAGCTGCCCCGGCAGTTTCGGAAAGGTTGCTTCCAGAGGAAAGTATCAGGCAACAGCAACGAGCGTGGAATTGGACCTCAAATTGGTAAGAAATCACTTTGTTCAAAATCAGTTCTTATCTACTCACAACGTGATCACGGGGTATTTCAAGGGGGAGCAGTCAGGCTGGTTTACATTCCTGTACAGCTCTGGGAAAACCAGTGCTCCGTACATGGAGAAGAGCCGCTGGGATGACTTAGAGATGGGAGAAGCCCCTTGAGGTGGAGGCTGTGACAGCTGGTTGCTTTGGGTTGTGTCAAGGCCCATGAGGTGTCTGATCAGGGTGGGGAAGTGCTCTCAGAGGGAGCAAGCAGTGGGTACTGGAGGCCACTTGAGTGCAGGAGAGGTAGGATAAGCGATCGCTGGGGGAAAGAAGACACGTGTTTTTGAAGTGAGATCAACCATCAGGAGAGTTGGCCAAAGTGGTGGCCTAAAGACCTTCTCCCGATACCCTCTCCTCAAGGCAAACTTCTTAGTTGGGTGCTTTTCAGGGAGGTGTTTCATAGAATCATAGAGTCATAAGATATCTTAAGTTGGAAGGGCCCCATAAGGATCATCAAGTCCAACTCCCCGCTCCTTGCAGGACTACCTACAACTAAACCATATGACTAAAAGCATCAATCAGACGCTCCTTGAACTCTGACAGGCTTGATGCCATGACCAGTTCTCTGGGGAGCCTGTTTCAGGAACCGAGCGCCCTCTCAGTGAATACCCTCTTCCTCATGTCCAATCTGATCTTCCCCTGATGCAACTTCATTCCATTCCCTCATGTCCTGTTGCTGGTCACCAGAGAGAGGAGATTGGCACCTCCCTTCTGCTGCTCCTCTTGAAGTTTAATCAAGTTTAACCCGATAAAATTTCTCAGTGTGGCAACAACTGAGAAAATCCCAATTTTCATGTACCCCCAAATTTTCAAAACCCCAAAATTCATGTACCAAACAACAAATGAGATAATCTATGTCCCCTTCTACTTTCAAAACGTCCAAGCCTCTGGATTTCAGACCCAGTAAGTCAGGTCACTCTGTGAGGGCAGGTTCTCCATCAAGTAGAGGGTAGGAACAAACCTCATCTACCCTGGGGCACTGGTCACACCTCGTGCACAGCCCTCACCCGATCACCAGCGCAGGCTTGGGCCCCTACTCAAGTCCAACTTTGCTTCATGCCACATGGACAACCTTCAGGAGGGAAGGCCAGGCCTGTGTTCCCAGCCCAGCACTGCGCTGACACAAACCACCCCTTTCCTTGCATTCCAGTGCAGGGCTGGAGCAGACTGGGCCAAGAAATGCCAAGCAGAAACTCAAAGTTTAGTTCCTTATTTTTTTCCTTTGGCCACCATTTGAGTCTTCACCCAATCTATGGAGATGAATCCTGTTATCTGTTTGAAAGCAGGCCTAAAATTGAAAGCCTTCACAGCGTTGCTTTGGCCCCATTAGGTCTCACAGATGAAGCATTATCTTCTCAACCTGGACCAGGAGGTGACTGGAGGTGCACCTGGGTGATGGAGACCTGAGCTGAACCCTTCGGGCTCCGTAACCTTCCTGCCCAACAGATCAGGAGTTATCGCGTTGACCCCAGAAGCAAAGGCTTGTGTTTGAATCTGGTACATCCTTATCTTTTATTCATGGTGGGTCATCCATGGTGACGAAGAGTCAAACGAGGAGGAAAGATTAGAAGAACAGCAGCAGACCTGCCTGGAGGTGCAGATGGGATCTCAGAGGGGACAGTCAGGATTAAGAGACCCATTTTCAAAGCTGGCAAATGAGTGTAGATGCTTTATGTTTACAGATTCTCCATCCAGAAGCCGAGGAGCCCTGTATTTCCAGTGAATTAATTCCCACTGAAACGAGGGATGCATTTTCTGTCTCTTTCTTTGCAGGTGTTTCAGAACAATTCTGAGTTTTTCCATAGTATTTGAGATGAGTTACTGAATGAGATCTAAGTTGGGTTGTCAGCGAGCGTAAACGTTGTCAGTGCCTTGATCTTCATTTATTTATATCCATTTATGCCAACGCAGGATTATTCTTTCAAGAAAGGGGCTCCGAGTAACCGAGCTTTAAAGCCTAAGTTGTTTTAATTGGACTCGTAGGTAAAGTGTTTCACGTTTCCGAAGTGGATGCTCAGTAGGATGAACTCAAAGACACTTTCACGAAGTTACAGATACACACTTAAAAGTAGGTGTTTCTGGGAATATTGCTGTCATTTTGCTAGTGTATTTACAGCAAGAAGCAATGCAAATGCAGTCCATCTGGAACCACTGGCACTTGCATCCATTTGATAATAGCAACCAGCCAGATCTGGGTACTTAAATAAGACACTGTCATATGCGACCGCTTTCTTTGTTAACGAAGGTGATATTGTGCATTGAGCTAAAGATAGATATGTGCCACACATGTCCCAGTCCAGACTTCAGAATCTGGGGGTTTGTATGCAGATTTTTTTTTGTCCCATTAGAGAAATAAAATTGCCAGTAAATTTTAGTTCTGAAGCCAACTTCAGCAAAATCTGAAGGCGGTGGGAAGTTGGATTCAGGCTGATGTCTCTCTGCTTTGCTGAGTACACCAGAACACTGTGCCCTCGTTCAGAAATCCCCAGACTATAGCTTGAGGAAGATGCTCAGCTGGTGAAACAGTCCTGCGTTGCCTCTGGTCACAGGACTTTAAAACACTAAAATGAGGGCCCAGAGAAACAGGGCAGGACGCTGCTGACGGAACAGCCGAGGCTGGTCACCATTGCTGTGTTGGCAGAAGAGGGAACAGGATGAGCTGTCACAGCAGGAGGTCACTGTCCCAGCATGGGAGGGACTGGGAGAACTCACAGACTGCTGATATCGTAAGAATTTTTGTTGGTACAGCCAAGTCTTTTTTTCCTGTGGAAAAGGATATAGTCTTTAGGGACCATGGGTGAATGGGATTCCCAATAAGTAGTAGTAGGACCCAGAAAGTTTTCTGACTTACTGTTTTGTGCTAAGGTTAATATTCCCAAATAAAAGACAACCAAGGGAGGGACACCTCCCACCACACCAAGTTGCTCCAAGCCCCCTCCAACCTGGCCTGGAACCCCTCCAGGGATGGGGCAGCCACAGCTTCTCTGGGCAACCTGGGCCAGGCTCTCACCACCCTCACACCAAAGAACTTCTTCCCCACATCTCAGCTCAATCTCCCCTCTTTCAGTGTCAAACCCTTCCCCCTCATCCTATGGCTCCCCTCCCTGATCACGAGTCCCTCCCCATCTCTCCTGGAGCCCCTTTAGGGACTGGAAGGGGCTCTAAGGTCTCCCTGGAGCCTTCTCTTCTCCAGGCTGAACCCCCCCAACTCCCTCAGCCTGTCCTCACAGCAGAGGGGCTCCAGCCCTCCCAGTGTCTTTGCCCCGTCCCAGCCAAGTAGACAGGCCCTGTCCCCAGAAGATCAGCAAATACAGGAGATTGCAAAAAAACCCCACCACCTATTGAGGTAGCATAAGGGAACAGGGAAATGGCGATGGTTAAAAAGAAAGACCATAAGGGAGGGACTGTATTTCATCTCTCCATCATCTGTCTAAAACACCCCTGAAATGGTTTGCTTGGTCGCCAAGCCACTTTCATTTGAGGCTTCACACTTTTCTTTCTGCTGTTATTCTACATGTCATTATCTCAGGGGTTTCAGATGAAAATAGTCCTACTCCAGCAAATTACCAGAGGGGTGGTGGGTTTTTTTTTTTCCCTCTGTCACAAACAGATTGTTTCCCTGCTCTCCCTCAGCATTCAGCACGCCGCGGCAGCAATATCCCTTTCATTAGGTGGGATGGGAGCGCTCTGCTTCCTCCGTAATGGTTTCCTCCTCGGGTGCTGGGATTGATGGGATGGCAATTTCCCTGAGTCCTGTTACCCGTCCTGACACAAAGAGCACACGTGTGTGGGCACGTCCACGCGTTGCTTTTCACTGCCTGCTTCCAAGCTGATGGGGAAGCTGCAGGGAAAAGGTGCCTGTTATTTGTCAGTTAAGTCTACTAATTACAGGACGTGTTTTTTAGGAGGAAAAAAATAGAATAAAAAAAAAATTGTTTTCACTTGCAGTCTTTCCAATCTGTTTCGAATTAGGAGACACTCAGGATTAGAAAGTGTTTTCTCATTAGAACAAATGTCACAGATTTAAAAACCTCTTCATTTAAATTCCGCCTAATGTTCTTTGGCTTGAACGAGTGAGCTCTTAATGTCCATTTTAATTAAAGCATTTCGATGGGATTCCAGCTGGGCACCTAATGACAGCAGGTCTCTGAGAAGTGGATGTGGCCCAGCCAAGAAGGGGAACTCCAGGGTGGGAACTTCAGCAGAAGCTGTCTTTCTTTTTTTTTGGCTTTTTAGGGAAAAGTGCTAAAGGAAACACAAATTAAGATCCGTCTAGAAAAACGTTCCTACTCTCACAGCGGTCAGAAATGCCGCGTGGTTTGGGAGGTGCTGGCTGGGGGTGCTGGGGTTGGCAGAGGGCTTGATCTACATTTTCCTGAGCCACTATGAATTTTTCTCTTTTTGCTGCTGTACCGGGTTTGCAAGTCATCAGCACGGGCTCCGGCAGCACAGCGGGATCGCTGGCCACAGGCTTTAGCACCCCGCCTCTGCTCCAGGATTCCTCCTCTCCCTCATCCGCCGCCCTTTCCTCATTTCTATTTCTATGCAGGATTTCTCATTTCTATTCAGGTAAAAGTCTGGTCCTTCCCCCGTCTCCCCAGCCAGCTCCCACGAGGCTGGACCCATTCACCAGTGCATACCCACGGGAACCACCAGCGAGGAGGACCCTGGGGGCTTTCTGGGGAAAGAAATCCTTTGAGATGCCGGGCAATTTGGCCAAGGGCTACTGGGCAAGTGTCTGGCAGGAGGGCTACTGCCAGACAGTAAAGTGCTGGAAAATAAAGCGTGGTTCAAGTACGTGCACATTCCTTTCCTAGAGCATGGAAAAGGCAGGGGGAAGCAGGCTGATGGGGAATTGGGTTATCCAGCCCCTCCATGCCCTTTTTTTTTCCAAGTACCACCTGGACATCACCTTCTCCCCTTTCCCCAGGAGCATCCCAGGGCACCGCAGAGGGAAGAAGCTGGTCCCTGCCTCTGTTTCTCCACTGGACCCAAGGGCAGGAGAAGGACCCAAAGGCCAAGAGCCGGCGAGAGCAGCATGGGGCCAGTGTGTCTCCATAGTCAGCACACACCTTCAAAGAGGAACAAACTATGGGGTCAGAGCTCACCCATGGAGATGAGACAGCTCTGGTAAAGTCAGAAACTTCTCCTGGGTTCGCATCAGCCGTGCCTGGCTCCCTCCTCGAGCGGGGAATAAATCCGGAGACAGTTAATAATGAAAGACTATTAAGATAAGATTTAGTCTTTATTGTTCTTGTGCTCCCATCATTTGTCAGGCACTCGAACCAAACAGAGGAAATGTTGGGGAAACGCTGCTGACACCCACAGGGAAGCAGATTTATTGGTGCTTGTGCCCAGGCACCATCTGAGGGAGGAGGAGCTGTACCTGGGCAGGCGCTGCCACGTGTCACCGGCATTTCTGCCTCCATCCCTCAGGACAATCATTCCGAGCAGTCACCTTCACTTGATGGCTCATAAACAGGATCACTATTGGAGCCGGGCGGCGTTTCTGGGCCAAAAAGCACCTTGACAGACAACGTGTCGCTCTCAGGAAGAAAATGTTGTCAGCTTGATTGTTTAGCCTCCAAAATTCAGGCGAAGAGGTTTGTCGGGAGTGATCCTTGGAAGCGATGTTATTTATTGGCTTCCCCCTCCCCAACGTGTTAATTGTTTTTCTTTCTTTTTAGAGGGAATCCTGCTTGTGCTCTCTCACAGTCACAGCTGTGTACCCCGTGCTGAAGTGCGTATCTTTGATTTCCTCGCTTCGGCAGCGGTAAGAAAACATATGAAAATAAGCAAAGATTTTTTGTTTCCAGACCATCTCGAGCTGCACATAGTGTGCAGCTCCTGGAATAAAAGGCACTTGGATATAAACAGCATATACACAGGAACATAAAAATAAATAAATAAATAATGGCAGTATTAATTTCCCCTTGTGGGGGTGTTCCTGCACCCATGTGAACACGAGATGTGCAGCCCTTCCCCAAAACTTTAGTTATACGGCCACGTTAGAGCCACCTGATTTTTCAGATTGTGTTCACTGAGTTTTTCTCTCTTGACACGAAGTGGGGTGAGCCCCAGCTTCCCCACCCCACCCCCCAACCTCCAACATCCTTTTATTGCTTTTAGACTGACTCTGAGACGGGATGGAAAAAGAAATCTGACAGAGGTAAATTCCAAGGTCAGGGCTGCTCACCCGTCTCCGCCAGCCCACTGAGCTCATAAATTGGTGTTAACACCTCCTGGAAAAAAAAAAAGAAACAACCCACAAATATAAAAAGAGAACTTGGCTGGTGCTCGGAAGCCTTACCCATTACCGGGGCAGGCGCCGCGGAGCGGGACCAGCAGGACCACAAATGCAGACAAAATCCAAAGCCCATTTGAGGTTCCTCAGTCCAGCTGTGGTCCCCATCCCTGGCAGCAACTTCCCCATCTCCCAACACAAGCAGGAGATACCTGCCTTCTTAGGCCACTTATTTTCTTTAAACATCAGAAAGCCCCTATATATTTTCTGTTCTTTTTTTTTTTTCCATTCCGCTTTTGCAAAATGATGGTTGTTTTTTGGCTTGTTTTTTTTTTTTTTTGCTTGTTCTTTAAATAGCTGCTTGTAACAGGGCCTCGTGGTGTGGAAAGCACAACCAACTAACTCAGGAGCCTTTGAGATGCACCACCACCCCCCCCCGTCCCCCTCTGCTAACAATCCTCTTTAGCAGGATTCATAAAATCTATTATTCTTGCTGCAGATTGGCCACGGTGTGACTTCGGAGAAAATTCCGTGTTGACACTGTTGCTTCATTGTTATTCTTTCTGTACCGGTGGAACAAAATGAAAAATTCATTAAAAACGGAGAAAAAAAAAAAAGGGGGGGGCAAAGAAAGAAAGAAAAAGCACTGGCATTTCTCCATCTCCTGGCACAAAAATCAAATGTAGAAGATGGAAATCAGGGCGATGGGGAGAGAGGGGTGAGAGGGTTAAATGTCTGGAGGGTTGGTAGCCACACACACAGCAGTGTCCTGGACAAAGGGGCAGACAAAAGGACCCATCACCACCTTTACAGGCCACCACTATCAAGTGAGGAGGCAGGGAATGGTCTCACAGGAGAACCTGCTTTCTCCAGGACATTTCAGCAGGCAGTGTCCCCTCGGAGGAGCCACAGGAGATGAAACGTGGCCCCAGGGAGGTCCCCAAGGGGTGTGCTCTGCTTTTGGCCCCTCTCCCTGAGCCTGGCAGGTCCCCAGGCACCCGTGGTCCCCACCTGGCCCCAAATCCCAAAGGACACCACATTTAGTCTGGGCTGCCCCATTTTTCCAAGCAGGGTGGCAGGGAGAGGAGGTGGGACGAGGAGGTGAGACCCGAGGAGCAGCCCCCCATCACACAGATGCTGCTCGTGGCTCCCAGCACCTCCTTGGCTGGCAATGGTGGTGGTAACTGGGGGAACCCGCCACTGACTTCTTCTCAGGCCTGACTGAACTTCACACTCTGCACTCTCAAGGACACCCTTGAAGGACTGGAGGGACAGATCCTATCACAAGGCACAGCCAGAGGAGCTGTGCCGTGCCCTGGGGTCCTTCCTCACCAGTTGGACCGTGGCAAAATTGCTCTGTGACTTCTGTTGGGGCAGAGAGACCAATGGTCTTGGAACAGCAGATCCTCAGCTCCGCAGTTCAGAGTTCCCCCATCCACCCTTTCCTGGGATGAGGTGGACAAGGAGCACTGTCTGTGGTTCCACACCGCTCTGTTTACCTGGGTGCTAGCAAGGATTTTGGCACAGTCTCCCACAGCATCTTGGCATCCAAGGTAGGACATCACAGTCTGGATGGGTGGCTTTGTAAAGCAGCGAGAGACTGGCTGGATAGCTGAGCTCCAAGGAGGTTAGGGGTTGGTCATGGTCTACCTAGAGGCCGGTTACAAGGGGCAATACCTCCCCTTACCAAGGAAAAGACCCCTCAGTGGTCTTTCCTAGGCCCTGTCCTAATGGCCCCGGCAATGACCCAAGGAGAGGACAAAATGCAGCCTCAAGTTTGCAGGTGACACCAAAAGCACAGTCAATATGCTCGAGGGTAGGGCTGCCACTGAGCACAGCCTTCATGGGCTGGAGGAACAGGCCAACAGGGTCCTCATGAAATTCAGGAAGGACAAGCCCAAAGCCCTGAACACAGGATGGGCTGTCCCCTTGGCCCATAAAGGTTGGGGACTGACCAGATGGAGAGCAGCTCTGCCACCGGGCAGCAGGTGAAGCTTGAGGAGCAGAGCACCCCAGCAGCGAGGACGATGACAGCGGGCTGGGCTGTGTGGTCAGCGGATGGAGGGTGATGTCTTCTCCCTCTCTTTGGCACGTGTCCACCACAGGTGGGCTACCCCCAGGACAAGAAATGTGGTGCTGAACTGGAGTAAGCCCAGCAGACCCCCAAGAAGGTTGGATGAGACCTCCAGGGCCCCTTCCAGCCTGAAGTCTCCTCAATCCTCTTCCCAAACCTGCTGCAGGTTTGCTCTGCAGCTGCAGCTTTTATTCTCATGACAAGTCTCGATCTCCGTGATTACCAGTATGTTATTTTTCCATCCCCTGAAGGGGATACCCCCAAAAATAAGTATCGAAACCTTTTTAAAAAAATAAAACTGACATAACAAAACATTTCCCAGGATCTCTGCTCAGTAATGTCACAGAGGAAGAATAATTCTTTTTGTGATCAAGGGACTTTGCTTCAAAAGCATCCAAACTGCAGCTCTCCGTGGGACACCTTTCTGCAGGGTTATTAATAAGAAATAATTGTTTTAAGTGCAGAAAAGCATGTGTACTTTCTATTCCCTTCCAAAACCCCTGCATCATTTGTCCTTAATGACTAATGAAAGGTGCTTTTGTATTGCTTCCCACCCACAGGCTTTAAAGTGATCGTTAAGCAATAATAAATAGGACTTTAAAGAAAATCAGGTTTTGATGAAAACTTAATTCTGGACTAATATGAGAAGCACCTGCTTTTGCAGAAAGTTTACAGATGTTACTGGGGCCTTTGTGGCTGGAGGATTCTGGTCAAAAAGCTGAATGCCCCAACAATGGAAAAATGATGCCAAACTTTTCTGAAGGGCTATTGCAAAGCTCCACAGAAATTATAATTTGCTGCCCCTTGATCCTCCTTCTGGAAGATTCCTTTACCCAGGGTGTGCACTTTGACACTCTGAACTCAGGACCGCTATGATGCATGGTCTCCCATCACTCTGTGTGTGTGTGTGTGTGATTTATCACAGGAGGCAAAACCCAAGGAGGTTGTTTTCCAAGGAGAGAGGGAGCACGATGTCCCATGATACACTGGGGTATTCGGATTTCAGTGGAAAAGCCAATATATTAAACTGGGAAGTTGAGGGAGTTTTACCTTTCAACCCTTCTTTGGGAAGACCATCCTGCAGGTGAAAAACTGAAGCTTGGAAAGAGATACGTGAGTTGCTCAAGCAAAATTAAGCTGAAAAAAACAGTTAATTCTTCATGTTTGGGCTGGTAGGTACCCAGAGATCTTGCCTCCAGCTCACAGTCACTTGGTCTTGAGGTTGGCTAGAGCTCACCTAGTTAAGGGATCTCCTACTACTGAGCAACCCAACCTCCAGAGGTATCTTCTGAGCCACCCATCACTCCCACCAGCCTCAGCAGGAGCATATGTTATGCTGGGTAGTTTTGTATAACTGAGCACTTAAACACCACCATAGTTACGTGGGGATGAATGGAGAGTACTTCAGGGGGGATCTGTCTCTGCCTTGATTGCCAATTAATCATCTACGCTCTGGCGCTATTCTAGAAACGTGTGAACAGGAACACGCTGAAGGGTCACAGCGAGCAGGGCTGTGGTGGGTCACTCCATCCGGTGGGCTACTGCCCCAAGCCCCCTCCAACCTGGCGTGGAACCCCTCCAGGGATGGGGCAGCCACAGCTTCTCGGGGCAACCTGGGCCAGGCTCACCCACACACCAAAGAAGTTCTTCCCCACATCTCAGCTCAATCTCCCCTCTTTCAGTGTCAAACCCTTCCCCTTGGGAGCCCTTGTGGGGTCCCCTCCCTGATCCAGAGTCCCTCCCCATCTCTCCTGGAGCCCCTTTAGGGACTGGAAGGGGCTCGAAGGTCTCCCTGGAGCCTTCTCTTCTCCAGGCTGAACCCCCCAACTCTCTCAGCCTGTCCTCCCAGCAGAGGGGCTCCAGCCCTCCCACCATCTCCGTGGCCTCCTCTGGCCCCGCTCCAACAGCTCCATGTCCTTCTGCTGTTGGTGGCCCCAGGATGGAGGGGGGGGGGTCACCTCTGCATGTGCCCGTCCCTTCGCGGCCAAGGTTTCCTGCGCGGTGTCCCCTCGGCTGGATGGAGTGACGGGCATTTAGTTTCGGGAAGAAAACACCCGATTCCTAAGAGAATGGTTTCCTGAATGTCCTGGCTGGAGAGAGAGAGAGAGAGCAAACGGCGTCCGTCGGTGGCATCAGTGGCCGGTTCCAGCCCAAACCACGACCCCGTACCGTGACAGCGAGGAGCACCCACGCAGGGGACAGAGAAGCCGAGGACCCCTCTGTCACACCAAACCCCCCCC
>JAHREE010000553.1:3764756-3786428 GCA_033628505.1 Tringa tobata
ACCTGGTGTGGTGGGAGGTGTCCCTGCCCAGCGCAGGGGCAGGGACTGTAATGGTCTTTAAGGTCCGTTCCAACACAAACCATTCTATAATTCTATGAGGCTGGATCAAAACCATCCCATTCTCCAGCCATCCACCCTGCTCTGTGCAATGTCTGTTCAAACATCATCCCAACACAAGAACTGCTCCTAATGCCCAGCTGCACTCATTTTCACGTACGCTGCTCCTGCACTGCCACATGAAGCCCCACGCAAAGACACTGTGAAAATCTTAACATCGGGTCTGCAGCATTTTAGTCACTCTCTCGGAGTCATTTATTGTACCCACACCAGCACTGTCACGAATCAGAACACCACACTGGAGCAAGAACAGCCACCCTGAACCCCAAGTGCCAGAGGGGCTTGTTCACCATCTCAGCCAGACTCCAACTCAGCCTGCACGAGGTATCGGAGCACCAGAACAAGTCATCGATTATCTCATGGACCACACATACCCAAATCACATGCAAAGTGGAACCAAAACATATATAGTATGAAAAGATACTTCACATCAAAGCACAGACACACACTGGTCCTACAGAGAGGGAGGCTGAGGATGACTCCTCCCCTGACATCCCAGCAAAGCTCCCCAAACCATGGTTCTGAAACTCTTTAATATCTACCATAATCATTTCCCCATGCTGCCTTTCCAAGGTAATTGCTGTTACCTGCTTTAGAGCTGCTCTAACAGCAAAGGAGGATACAGAAATTAAAATTAATTCAGAACAGAGGAGCCCTAAGGAACCTCAAGGATTTCATTGGGGGCATAAAACAGAATACTACTTTTTTTTTTTTTTTTAAATAATAAGAATAAAAAAGAAATCATAGAATCATTCAGGTTGGAAAAGACCCTTGGGATCATCGAGCCCAACCATCTACCCTACTCTACAAAGTCCTCCCCTACACCATATCCCTCAGCACCGCATCTAATCTTCTCTTAAACACATCCAGGGATGGGGACTCAACCACCTCCCTGGGCAGCCTATTCCAATGCCCGACCACTCTTTCTGTGAAGAATTCTTTCCTAATGTTCAGTCTAAACCTACCCTGTTGGAGCTTGAAGCCATTCCCTCTCGTTCTGTCATTAATGACCTGTGAGAAGAGACCAGCACCAACCTCTCTACAGTGTCCTTTCAAGTAGTTGTAGAGAGTGATGAGGTCTCCCCTCAGCCTCCTCTTCCTCATACTGAACAGTCCCAGCTCCTTCAGCCTCTCTTCATAGGATTTATTTTCCAGGCCCTTCACCAGTTTCGTTGCCCTCCTCTGCACTCACTCCAGCACCTCCAGATCTCTCTTGGATTGAGGTGCCCAAAACTGGACACAACACTCCAGGTGTGGCCTCCCCAGTGCTGAGTACAGGGGCACAATCACCTCCCTACTTCTGCTGGTCACACTATGTCTAATACAAGCCAGGAGGCCACCGGCTTTCTTGGCCACCTGGGCACACTGCTGGCTTATGTTCAAATTTAAGCCCCCTTGCCTTGACCACATGTGAAGGTGAACCTCTGGAGCAGGAACCTGCAAGTGCAGTACAAGCCTCTCCAAACACAAGGCACAGGGTCACCAGCTCCCACCATCTTCTGAGATCTGGCACTGTTTATTATTGGGTTTTTAACACCTGGGGCTCCTGAGGTCAAACAGTGTGAAATTCTGAGGGTCTGGGCTTTTTTGGTTTGTTCTGTTGGATTTCCCCTCCTCCCCCCCGCCAAGTCTGCTGCTAGCCATCTTGCTAAAATGGCTGCAAGAATAAATCTTGCAGAATAAATCTTGCAAAAAAAATATCCCTGGAGAAGTTCACACAGCAAAAGGCAGAGGGGAAAGAAAAATGTAACACTCAAAAAAAAATACAGAATTTGAAATTATGAGACCACTTGTGTTTTGGGGGGAATTGACCCGGGAATGGAAAAGGGGTAGCAAAAACAGCGAGAATGTAAGATATGTCTATAGAGAGTGAAAGGTTAATGAAAGATATTTTACTCAGGGAATACCACAAGTAGGAAGAATGTTTTTGATTCAGCTTTTTAGCTGGTTGTGCGAGATTATTACCTTGAAGTGTATGAAATTCCACCCAAGGGAAACGTGCAGATGTGAGAGGGCAGTGCAGATGTGCAGGGCTCTTGCTGAAATTTCACATGCAACTTCTGAGCCTTCCCCAGTTTTTATCACTCAGTTGTCATGAAACCACTGGATTTCTCCCTCTTTACAGAATCACATGGGGTTGGAAGAGACCTCTGGAGATCATCCAGTCCAACCCAAGCAGGTCCACCCAGAGCAGGCTGCACAGGAATCACAGAATCTTCCAGGTTGGAAGGGACCTTAAAGATCATCTTGTCCAACCGTCAACCTGATTCTGACAAAAAATAAACACCCACAACAAACAAAAAGGAACACCATCACTAAACCATATCTCCCAGCACTACAAAGGAACGCGTCCAGGCAGGTTTGAATGTCTCCAGAGACAGGGACTCCACCACCTCTCTGGGCAGCCTCTTCCAGGGCTCTGCCACCCTCACAGGAAAGAAGTTCCTCCTCATGTTTAGGTGGAACTTCCCATGTTCAAGTTTGTGCCCGTTCCCTCTTGTCCTATCCCTGAGCACCACTGAAAAAAGACTGGCCCCATCCTCCTGACACCCAACCTTTAAGTATTTATAGGCGTTGATCAGATCCCCCCTCAGCCTTCTCTTCTCCAGACTAAAAAGACCCAAGTTCCTCGGCCTTTCCTCATAAGGGAGATGCTCCAGGCCCCTCATCATCTTCATAGCCTCTGCTGTCCCCTCTCCAGCAGTTCCCTGTCCTTCTGGAACTGGGGAGCCCAGAACTGGCGTAAAACATTACTTCTCCCATTGCCTTAGCCCCTTTCCAAAAAGGATGGGGTGACACAGCCACCAGCACATGGAAGCTTCAGCCTTGGCTGGGGAGCTCCTCACTGTCACCGCCATACAGAGAAAAAAAATAAAGTTTTATCAAATTGCTTGGTCTGGCACATATTTTATTTTTTTCCTTTAAACCAAGTAACTCATGCTAATCTGCAGCTAAATCCCCCAGTCTAGGAGTCACCGCTGACATCTATAAGGAAATAATTCCTTTTCCAAGGGACAAATAAGATCTCATCAACAGCATCCAGTGTCATTTTCTTATCTGAAGGAGTCTCGAGTTCTGCTAAAAGGACAGGAGAAACCTTGTTTGGAACACGATTTCAAGGATGCCCAGAAGTACAAGTTGCCCACAGAGGAACAGGCTGTTTTTCACAGGGTGATGTTTTATACATGACACAGCACTGCAGCTTCTGGAGCACGCTGCTTTGAAGAGTTATTGTTAATGAATGTGGTGCTTTAATAGAACTCGAACAAGCTGGGGACACAGGATCCCCCAGCTCGGGCGGCATTCCTGTATGATTTAAGATCAAAATAATCCACGTGTGCACAGAGGCAAATCAAAGCATCCCCTTGGTCCCACCTTGGTGCATCAGAAGGGCTGGCAGCAGGACAGCACTGGCAGAGACCCCCCAACCCAGCACCGTGTCTGAACTTAGTGTGTCTTTTAAGACTCCAAACTAATGGGGACAATCTCAGTGAAGTGCTGGAGCCACAAAAGTGCCTCCTGAGCTCTGATCGTGATGGTTTGCTCCTGGATCAGTAACAGGGATGCGTTCAGCTCCAACAGAGAAGGGTCTCTAGCCAGGGAGGGGGGCACAGCCCAGTCCCAAGGACAGGGGCAGGTTCATCCCAGTTCCTACACAGCCTTGCACTGCCTTGGCTGCTTTGGACAAGGAACAGCCAGACAGAAAAATCACAGAATCACATGGGGTTGGAAGGGACCTCTGGAGATCATCCAGTCCAACCCCCTGCCAGAGCAGGGTCACCCAGAGCAGGTTGCACAGGAACGTGTCCAGGTGGGGTTTGAATGTCTCCAGAGAAGGAGACTCCACCACCTCTCTGGGCAGCCTCTTCCAGGGCTCTGCCACCCTCACAGGAAAGAAGTTCCTCCTCATGTTTAGGTGGAACTTCTTATATTCAAGTTTGTGCCCGTTCCCTCTTGTCCTGTCCCCTGGGCACCACTGAAAAAAGACTGGCCCCATCCTCCTGACACCCAGGGATATAGTAGAGGTGGCGGGATAAGAGTTACCCCAAACAGCAAGGGCAGAGTTTGGCAGACCTTTTGACAGTCCTAGGACCTCTACAGCCCTTGCTGCTCTACCTGAGATGTCATGCTCGGTCGTCAGGAAAATTAATCCAACAGCTCAAATACAGCACTGTGATTTCCTTCTAATTATAAGGAGCAAGAGAATGAATGGGCTGCCTGAGAAGCATCCTGGTCCTTCAGGCCAACCCACCAGTAATTACAAGTACTCTTGATGCAAAGCTCCCTGCCTCCATGTGTCACACAAACATCACTTTCCTGGTACCACAGGACTGGCTACCTTGACCAAGGGTAGCCGTGCCTAGTCCCCAGGCTGGGAGAGGCTCTCCAGTTACTGGGTTCCTCTGAGCAAGATGGTGCCCACCACCCCAAGAGCAACTACAGCTTGTGTTTGCTGCCACCAACATCACCACCAGCCTGGTAACACCATGGAGCTGGGTTTCACTCACTTCTCTGCATCCAGAGCAGTGCCAAAGAGGCAGCCACGGCGAGGGACAGACCCCTCTTGGAAGTGTCTGCACATCAAAGGATGAGTTTTCCAACACTTATGAGCTTTAGTACCTTCAGCAACTAAGGCCTTCAAGCCAAAGGTCTTTGCTAAGAAAAAACCAGCTCCAACATTTGAAAAGCAGGTAAAGTGACAGTTGCTTATCCATGGCTAGAGGTCCTAATGAATGTACAAGTCTACCAAAATCCTTTGAGGCTATTAGCAGCACCTAAACTTGGCCTTATCCCATACTCCCCCATCTCACTCTGAGTTTACATAAAAGTAATAAGGGCTTTGTCCTGCTGCTGGAAGGCTCAGCCAGGCTCACTCCCCTGGAAGCACAAACTTCACCCAAACCTTTCTCAGAAGGACTTACTGCCATGAAATTCATAGAATTGTCTAGGCTGGAAAGGCCCTTTAAGATCATCTAGTCCAACCAAACGCTCAAGACTACTTGTTTTGACCAAAACAGTTCTTTCACTTATATAAATGCAGGGCAGGGAACAGCATTCTCCCTCCCTCCCTTGTTTTATTCTCAGAAAATAAGGAGTTTACACCCTAGTTTTTTTTTTTGTTTTTTTTTTTTTTTTTTTAAAAAAAGCAGGAGAAAACTGCAAAATATTTCAGCTCCTCTGTTTGCTTACCAACCAGAATAGCTGAGAGACACCAGCTCTGGGGACACCACTTCTGTGCTCAGGCATAAACCAGAGACAACAGCCCAGCAGATGTGTACGTCACTCTGATCCCTGCCTTTTATTTCAAACCCCTGCTGTCACCGCTGCATCCCCGTTCCCCTCCTGCCCAAATCACACCAAACAGATTTCCCAGCGGGTCTCCTGACTCACCAAGCACATTTTCCTTTTAAAGGTCAAAAAAAAAAATAATGTTGTGACAATAGGGATTTCCATTAGTTTCTTCTTCATTTCAGCAGGGACTTAGAGATTGGTTGGACTCAGGAGCATCCCTAATGACACAGCGTTCGTCTTATTTAGGAATAAGGGAAAGAGCAGTCATAGGAAACATCTCGTCCCTTGATTTCCTGCTGACGAGAACAGCAAGGGAGCAATTAGCAAGGTGGTCCCTCGAGCAGAGACATCTGTCCTGAGGTGTCCTCACACACTCACTTCACATATTTCACAGCACAAATGAAGTTTCCAGCTGGAACTCTTGCAGAACAGGGCAGGCAGAAGTTTTACTCCAATTTCCCCTCAAGTCCTTGAGCTCTCCTCTTTTCCAAGCAACTCCATGAAGTCCAGAGTCCACTTCCTCACACTGGGGGGGTGTTACAACCCCTACCCAGTTTCCAAGACAAATGCCCCTAAATCCAGAGGTCAATCACAGTCGAGTCGGCTTCAGGTTGACCACCTCCTACAATTTGCTGCTCAGGTCACTCAGATCTGCTCATGACTGAGAGGTCCTGAAGTCCTAGCTACTCATCCAGCTTCACATCCCATTTTAAGTCCCTCAGAAGACTGGTGGTGCTTGTAGGTGATCACTGATGTGCTGAAGGAAGAGCTGCAGGTGATGATCATCTGGTTGCAGATGGTAATCATTTGCTGAAGGATGAGGTGACAGGCGCAGACCTTCTTTCATTTCAAATGTTCCTTGGTAGTCTTGTGGAGCAGGGAGATCAACTTTAATACTAGAAATATCTTCCACACTGCCTTGGATTGCATAAGGCCATGCATATATTCATCTTCATCTATTCTGATCCTCTTCCGCCCCTGTTTCAAATTGTCGTTGCTTGCAAGGTCATCTTAGCTGAGGAAAAATAATTTGGGTAGCAGAGACAGTTCCCTCTTCAGCTTTAAAATAAACCCTAGATCCTCTATTTCTCTCTTTTTAATGGATGTTTAAGGTCCCATGAGGTCACATTTTCAAGTTTTTCCTTCCACAAAGCTAGGAGCTTCCCTCTGTGAGAAACAAAGTTCCTACATCATCACATAAGCTCAGGACTGAAGACAAAGAAACGCCCCAAACTGTAGGAACCAGCCAGATTGGTTCAGGTCACCTACTCCATGGACTGGAGTCAAACTGAGGAGATGAGAAGACAGTGCTCAAGTGGGGAGATAAGTAGGAACTGCATCTTTGATCCCCACCAGTTTTACCCGAGGAGAGCACCTTCCACAAGACCAAACACATCTGGACCTGAGGCCACATCCACCAACGCAAAAGAGAGACTCTCAACCATTTCCAGGGGTGTTGGATCAGGTTCCAACCTAATGTGCTCCTAAGCAAGGCAGGTTATCTGTTTTCAACCCATTTTATCAGGTGAGAACAGGTCAAGAAATACCAGAACAGGATTTGGGGGGGGGGGGTGGGTGTGTAGGAGGGGGAAGGAGGAAGGAGAATGATTTGCATTTTAATAAATACAGCAGTAGAAACACAGGCTTCAGAGATTAGGAAACAGGCTTTTTATTCAGAGCAAGGCAGGAGGCATCTGCTAGAAGCGTGGCGTGGAAGCATTTAGCATTTTGAACTGTAAGGCTAATCTGATATGACACTCCATCAACCCCGGATACGCAGCTTAGATAAATCTTTCATCAATAAAGCTCATTGTCACACACCCGGAGCACACGGCAGAGCTAACATCTTTCACCTGCACGTGTCCCCTTCGGGCTCTTCCCTTAAGGACATTCCTGATGGAGCCGGCATGTGAATTTTGTGATTCTCCCTCCCTGGCCGCAGAGAGGAAAGGCTGTCAAGTTGAGTCTTCATAAAGAAGTGAACACACATCTGACCTACATAGAGCGCACAGATGTGAGTAGCCTCACACAGCACTCCAGAGATTATTATTTCCTTGTTTTTTCTTTTTTTTTTAATGCAAAAAAAAAAATTAACCACCACCTGCTTTAGCCTGGAAACATGCAGAAACAAACAGCATCTGTAGAGAGGAGCGCGGCACCAGGCTTCAGGCTGGAACTCGGTGTCACCACCTCCATCTTTTTTCCCCAAATACACTTTCCAATGGATGATTTTTCAGTATTAAGGCACAGCTTTTGTTGTTTTTTTTCGGAAAGCAGCAGTACCTCAGGGCAGGAGTCTGAAGAACCAGGGTCTGTCCCCCACGATGGTTGATGGCACCAGCGCGGGAGCAGAGCCCTGGAGCTGCTGGACCAGGCCAGGACCACAGCACCCCCAGCATCACCCCAAACAACCTTTATATTCTAAATAAGCTGCATTCTGCTGCAACATCCAGGTGACCTATCAAAAGCCCAACTGCATTACACATCTGTGGCCATAAGAAAGGCACATAGTTCAATCCTGAGACCAAAAAAAAGCAGGGACATCCATAGATGCAGCAAGGTGAGGTGCCATTAAGGCTCTGCAGCCAGCCCTGCCCACCTCCTGGTGAGGATGGTGCCCAGCTGAGGTTTCCTCCTTGCCAGCCAACGCTGAGCTTATAAATACCGAATAATATGCTTATAAATACTTAAAGGGTGGGTGTCAGGAGGATGGGGCCAGTCTTTTTTCAGTGGTGCCCAGGGATGGGACAAGAGGAAATGGGCACAAACTTGAATATAAGAAGTTTCACCTAAACACGAGGAGGAACTTCTTCACTTTGAGGGTGGCAGAGCCTTGGCAGAGGCTGCCCAGAGAGGTGGTGGAGTCTCCTTCTCTGGAGACATTCAAACCTGCCTGGACACGTTCCTGTGCAACCTGCTCTGGGTGGACCTGCTTTTGGTCAGGGGGTTGGACTGGATGATCTCCAGAGGTCCCTTCCAACCCCATGTCATTCTCTGAACCTGGCAAAAACGGCTGCTACGCTCCTGCACCGAGCTAAATATCACACTCCAGGCAAAGTCCCATTTTACAGGCAGGGTTTGAGGGAGGAGAGAGGACAGAGCAGCAAAAGGAACCCCGAGGAGGGCTGGATTTATTCCCAGCTCTGCCACCAGCCAAGGCCAGGCCAAGTCACATGCCCTCCTACCTTTTATATATTTAGAGCATAAACTCCAGAGCCACGGCTGTTTCCCTCTAGCTATCGGCACAGAGCCTCAGATTTATCATACTGTAATCAAAGATTAGCTGGCAAGTCCTCCAGATTTATCGTATTTGTTTTTTTTTAAAAAAAAAAAAGCAGATCCCAGATTTTTCATATTTGTTTAAAAAATCCACAACACATCCCTCCCTTCCAGGGAGGGAATAAGAACCAGGTTGGTGGTGACTCTAGAGGCTGGGGAGCCTTATCAACACCTCCTGCTCTCTTTATTCTTACTATAAAACTTCAAACAAGCAAAATTCAAGGAATAAACAAGCATAAAGCAAATTAATCAGTTTCGCATCTCTTATCTTATTGTTGAGCCTACTTGCTAGGTATCCCCCTTGCTCATGGCTGTGAAGCTGTGGAGGTGAAATAAAGAGGGTGACAAACTTTGGGGTAAGAAAAAAATAATCCAAACTTACTGCCTGCTTTTAGCTGGAAATTTTAAAACGAGCTGCTAGAAGAGGAAACCCACACTGTTTGCAAACAGCATCAGGCTGTTCCTCCTGGTGAGGATGGTGCCCAGCTGAGGTTCCCTCCTTGCCAGCCAACGCTGAGCTTATAAATACCAAATAATATGCTTATAAATACTTAAAGGGTGGGTGTCAGGAGGATGGGGCCAGTCTTTTCTCAGTGGTGCCCAGGGATGGGACAAGAGGGAACGGACACAAACTTGACTATAAGAAGTTCCACCTGAACATGAGGAGGAACTTCTTTGCTGTGAGGGTGGCAGAGCCCTGGAAGATCCACCCCTGGATCCAGCCCCTAAACCTGAATCCCAGCCCCTAAACAGGCAGGGAGCTGGGATCTCGGCTGCTCCCTGTGCTCCGAGAAGGGGAAGGGAAGGTCTGGGTGGCTTCCCTTCTCCATCCAGATCCCTCCTCTTGGACCAGTCTGGATCACTCAGACAAACCCTCTCATTGCAATTCACGGTGACCTTGTAAAATGGTTATTTTAGAGGGTTGCTTATGAAAGGAGAAGCCCCTTGGGATGCTGCAGGGCAAGGAGCTGAGGTGGCTGTAGCAAGGGAGCACTCTGCCTCCCTCTGCCCCCCCTTCACACTCCTCTCCATTGCCTCCTCTCTGCCAGGCTTTTCTGCCCCCCAGAAATCTGTTTCTTGAGTGCTCTCTTCTTGCTTTATTATGGGAATTTCTATTTTTGTAGCCTGGGAGGTGGCTTTGCAAGTCACAGGGATGTCTGGTGTGAAAACATGGGTATGAATTCATCTGTGGTCCATCAAGCCATTGCCCTGTTGTCAGTGAGCCCCACAGAAGCCTTCTCCTCGTGTCAACCCAGGACTTGGAGGCTCCTGGTATATGGGAGTTGCTCCTCTGCACAACTTGATTTCTGGCATGGTGGAAAAACCCCCAGTGGAGGCTGCTGAGCTAATAGACTGGAGTGACAATGATACAGATATGTCTGGCATCTCCGCAACGTTTCTGCATCGCTGATGAGACAGGCAGAAGATCACAGGGAGGTTTGAAATAGGCTGGCATGAAAAATCCTTGGGAAGTGCTCTGCTCTGCTGCAGTTTTTAAGGAGGCATTACAGCCAGAGTTTGGGCGAAAAGAAAGCTTAATTTTGGATGATCTTTAGAGTCCAGGGCAAATTTAGCAACATCTTCCCTATTTTGAAGAAGTAAGGTGAAAGATGAGGTTGGTGTGGACCTCTCTGGGTCGCAGAGGGGGCAGGATGCAGCAGAGAAAACACGTCAAGCCTTTGCTTGATCTTCCCCTTGAATCTTGTGCTTCTGTGACCCTGGACTCCATGCCTGGCCTTCAGGTGCTCGTCCACACACACCAGTGCCAACCAGTTCATGGCCTTTGCTGCCTGACGCTTTCCAACCTTCGGAGCAGCCCAGCTTAGAGGGATGTCAAATGCATTTTGATTTTTGTCCAATTTTCAGCTGGCACCGTAGTTTATAAAGATGAAAAGTTGTTTTGTGGTATGAGAGAGAGAGATAAAAATCTTGTAGGTCCACATGAGAGGATGGATACTGGTGCTGGAAACTACCGTGTTTTATATCGTATGACTTGAATGTGGCCGGTAACACGGCATTTAAACCAGAAAAGAGGGAAGGAGCTCTAGCGATTTTAAATATTTCCATTGTCCCAGTGCTTCATCTTTAAACTTATACCCAAATGGACTACAAACACTGTAGGTTTTGGATTTTATTTTGTTTGGGGATTTTTTAGAGTAGGACACGGCTTTTATGTCCATAATTGTTATTCCTCCTGCCTGTACACCCCAGGAAGGAAGCCAGCCTTGAACCGCAGCGATGGTTCTGTGTACGAGAGACTTTGCCCGGCGAACAGATGGGTTGAGGAACTTGGCTGAGCATGAAGCCTCATGTAAACTTTTCCTCATTGAAAGATGATGTTTGTGGGTGGGTTTTTTTTTCCCCGAGAGGCAGGGCAGCAGGGATGGTGGGGCAGCAGGTGGGTGACGGGGATGCTGTCCTGGTGGCACCTCCTCTGTGACTCTGGGGAGGGTCAGGGCTGAGGTGTCCTGGGGGATGTTGAATAACAGCCACTTTCTCAGTCCAGATAGTCCTCTGTGGGTGAAGACAGGTGGCGTATGTCATGCTTGTGGAGTGTTTTGGGTTCCCTTGAAATGAAAGGCACGGTACGAAGGTAAGATGGTATTTAATACACCCTGCTAGGACTTCCAGTGGAGCCCCGAGCATCTTACTGACTTGCATCTTAATGAATTCCAAGGGTATTTGATTGCCTGCCTTCCCGGGGTGTTTTTGAAAAGCCAAGCCTAACAGCAGGAGGGAAGGCATAAGCCACATGTAATGCCAGCAATAGAGATAGGTGCTGAGCCCTGTATAGAGACATTTATCATATAAAGGTACGTGGCGCTCTCTCTCCTCTAATGTATTATGCAGTATGTTTCGTAGGATCTAGCTTTAGTACCAATAAAGCTTGTTTTAAATTGGATTCTGGGAAAAAACAGGCAGAAAGGCAAACATAGCAAGAACCTGTCCTTTGCTGAACGGTGGTGTCGGGTCCTGGCTGGGAGCAGACATTAAAACGTGGATCATGGTTAAAAGAGGCCCGTGGTCCTCTTTGGAGAAAGGACTGAGAGGTGTCCTCCTCCATGCACAGAAGTAGGAATCCCGAGCTGATATTCCTGCCTCAACGAGACCTTTATGTTTTCTGAAGGGCATGGATCTGCTTAGCTGTGTGAGTCGGAAATACTCTCCCAGTCTCTTTCCCTCTTCCCTTAAGGCGATGGGAATGGGAGGTCAATTTAGGACAAACTGGGCTAAATCAAACCAGGGAGAAGGCTCTTTGAGATCAGGGAGGTGCTTATTTAAACCGGGTGGCTGAGGACCCTGGTAAAATTGCCAGGGCCAGCGTGTGCTGGGGGTCAGGTGTGGGCGATGGGTGGTTTTGGGGGGGCTGCTTTGCTGGGGGCTCCTCGGGAATCTCACGCTGCCCGTTCCACCGGTGCCTGCCTGCTCTGGAGCACGGTTGCTGGCTGTGGGCAGGATGGCAGAGAGGAATTAATCCTTTGGTAGGCATCCATAGCAGTGTCCGGGTGGGATCAGCTGTGTTTTTCTAGGTACAGCCCAACACTGAATTTTTTTCACTGAATTTTTTGGAGTTGGAAGGGATCATAGAGATCATCTAGTCCAACTCCCCTGCTGAAGCAGGGTTGCCCAGAGCTAGAGCATCTTACTCAGGACGGCATCCAGGTGGGGCTTGAAAATCTCCAAAGAAGGGGACTCCACGACCTCCCTGGGCAGCCTGTTCCAGGGCTCTGCCACCCTCACTCTGAAGAAGTTTTTTCTCATGTTTGAGTGGAACCTCCTATGTTCCAACTTGTGCCCGTTGTCCCTCGTCCTCTCACTGGCAACCACTGAAAAGAGTCTGGCTCCCTCTTCCTTCAAACCACCCTTTAGATACTTATAGGCATTGATAAGGTCTCCCCTCAGCCTTCTCTTCTCTAGACTAAAGAGTCCCAGTTCTCTCAGTCTTTCTTCATAAGGGAGATGCTCCAATCCTTGAATCATCTTCATTGCCCTTCGCTGGACTCTTTCCAGTAGCTCCCTGTCCCTCTTGAACTGGGGAGCCCAGAACTGGACACAGTATATTCCAGTTGTGGCCTCACCAGTGCAGAGCAGAGGGGGAGAATGACCTCCCTCGACCTACTGGCCACACTCTTCCCTATGCAGCCCAGGATTCTGTTGGCCTTCCTGGCCAGAAGAGCACACTGCTTGCTCATTGTGATTTTGCTGTTTACCAGGACCCCCAGATCTTTCTCTTCAGAACTTGTCTCCAGCACTGGAGACTCCACCCCTCCAGCAGATCCATGCCTAACCTGTATTGGTGCCTGACATTCTTCTTCCCCAGGTGCAGGACCCTACCTACACTTTTCCCTGTTGAACCTCATGAGGTTCTTCCTTGCCCAGCTCTCCAGCCTGTCCAGGTCTCCCTGGATGGCAGCACGGCCCTCCCGGGTGTCAGCCACCCCTCCCAGTTTGGTTGGTAGGCACCGTTACTGTAGCCAGCCATGGGGTGCAGCCTCCACTCTCTCCTGTGAGCTAATTACCACGATGTTACACCATCCCATCTGGCTGTGACTCTTCCACTTGACCATGTAGACACATACTTGGCATCCTTTTCACTTCCTGAAGACAAAGGGATGGACAGTCAGTCTCCTCAAGAGGGAATGGGAAGGATCTTCAGGAGAGGATGCTCCACAGGAGCAGGAGGGAATTACCAGGAGCCCCATGGAGCAGGTCTTCCACGTCTGCTGGGTGCAGAAGCAGAACCCAGCAGGTGGTGGCATGTTCCCAGTAATCCTTAGCACCTCCTTGTGTCCCCATTAATCCTTAGCACCTCCACCGTCTTGCGAGGACACAGCAAGACTGTCATTGCAGAGATGACAGCGGGGGTGCCTCTCCCTTCCCACGCTGAGATAGTATTTCCAGGATCCAAGCTCTCGTCCGTGCCGGGGGTTGCAGAGCCCTGTGTGAAGTCCTGCAGTGAACAGTGATAGCTTGCTCTTGCCATGTGCTGAGGAGGTGTCTGCAACGCGGGGGTGCCCAAAGTAGTGGGTTTGGGGAAAATGGGGTGTTGGGAGAGCAAGGAGGGAAGTGATGGAGTTGGGCTGGTGTCAGGAGCTGCTCCGGCAAAGGAAAGAGTTCAAGATCCCAGTTAGACCTTTCAAAGTGGTGGTGGATACGTCGTATGGGAGAAACTCAGCATTGGGGTGCTGCCTAAGTAGGACCCTCTCCAAAACATTTGGGTGGGTGTTTCGGGATGTCCCATGTCCCCCCTGTGCCCCCAGTTGCCTCCATCTGTCTTGGCGAGGAGAAGCTGTGTATGTCAGTAACCTGAGCAGGAGCCAAGAGCTGCCCAGCGAGCAGGGGACAGCTTTAGTTGCCACACAGATTTTCTGTCCCCAGTTGAACTGTTAGGGTCCTCTAGCAGGGGAGCAGTTCACCTGCAGGACCACCCCCCCAGCGCAGAGCTGGATTTGGAGCCACCGACGAAGCCACTTTTGCTGCTGCCCTGCGATGGAGGACTCGGGCCAGGTCCCTGAATGTCAACCATCTGCACCATCTGCCAGGTCATGAATGGGCTTTGTGAGCAACTCGTGTTTGGGATTTTGTGAAAGTCTGGGGTTGCTTCTCGAGCAGGGCACCAGGGCGAGGAGGGTGCAGAAATTCCTGCAGCAAGGGCTTTGCGTTACGGATAACACACGTGGTGCGCTGCAAGAGGGGCTGATGTCTCCTTCAGAGGTCTGTCATTGCCCATTTGCATTCATCAGCAGGATATTCTGGTGGCAGGGGACATCTTATAGCCCTTCAGAAAACCCATTAACATATATCTGCATTTAAAAATTCCCTTCTCATTTGCCTGTTGTTCTGCAGCCTAAGGGGTGCAGGTTCAGGCATCTCATGGCCAAGAGGAACATCCTGCCATCCCAGAACAGTTCTCCTAACCTTGAATGATGGAGCGCTTCAGGTAGGAAGGGAGTGTTTAAAGTCCCTAGTCCAGTCCCTGGGGTGTTGCAGAAGCTGAAGGAGACATGTCTGGACGTGGGGGAGATCTGGGAAAGGTGTTGTAGGTTGGTCTTCCTAGCTTGGACAGACTGGTGTTTCCCATCATACTTACTGCCTCGTGCTTGATCCATGTTCTCCTCCTCCTCCTCAGGCTTCACCATCCCAATGGTCCTTTTCCAAGGATCTCTCCCAACACCACCTGCTGAGCTCTGCTCTCCTCCCTTTCCACCCTTTAGGGTGTAGTAACTCCCACTGAACATCCCCATCAGTTGACAACTCACATCTAAGATCTGGGAGGCTCTTCATCTGCCACGCTCGCAATGTTTCCGTGCGTAACTTCAGAAAGTGAGGCTTGATTTGGTCACCCTCTTTGGATGACGTTCAGCAGCTCCATCATTCTGGAGCTGTTACCAGCGCGCCCTGTGATTGGAAAAAACAAATCAAAACCCAAAGAAAACAAGAAATTCCTAAGTACGCTGAAACTGCCAAGAAAAAATTACTTTACCCGGCAAGGTTTTTTGGCCAGGGCACAGAGTGGTGGCCCTGTGGCACTGTCGTTATATGCCACGTGGGATGTGGTGTTGGGAGCGTGGGTTTCTCCCAGGGGGTATAAAAAGGTCTCCTCCTCTAATTGCCACCCACTTACTGCCTTTAGGTAAATCAGTTCCTGCACATCACTGTAAGGGCGTTTCACGCAATCAGTCGAGAAGAGATCCTGAACGAGGAGATCTCTTTCATAAAACACTTCAAATGTGATGAAAATAGTTTGGAAACCTATAGATGTGCCAGGAAAAACGTTGAGCAAAAAAAAAAAATGTTCAACTTAAAAGTCTGGTTTGAAAATGCAACTTTTTTGTTTCAAATTTCAGCTTGTGATGAAGTCTTTTTTTTTTTTTTTTTAAATGTTTGTTTCTGTTATTAGGACATCATAGTGAATCCAAGCAATTTGTGAAAGTGACCCTATGTGCCAGTCCTGGTCAGATAAAAAACGTACTTTATACTAGAGGAGAGGCAGAAGATAAGCTGAACACCAGAGAGATGTAGAGTTTTGCACGTTTGAGTATTTGAATATCCCGTATTCCTTCCTGGGTGGAACAGATGTGTAAGTTCAAGGTGTGTGTATCAGATTTCTGCTGGGACCCATTACTCAGCAGTGATTTAGTATTAGTTTTTTCCAAATTAAATTCTGCTTTCCTCCTTTCAAAGCCAGTCACCTCACGTTTTGTAGCGACTGTTTTCACGAGTAGTTCCGGACTCCGACTGAAATATTTCTGCTTTTAAGTAAAGTACAAATGAACTTCTGTCATAACCAACAGTTTACACCTACGCTTTGTTTGCTGTACATTATTTCTGCGTTGGGTGCCCTGTCACCTGGGGGTCAGTGCAATGACGCAGATGCTGTCTCCATCAGAGGACTCGTGTCTCCAACTCGAGCTGCTGCCCCTCATCCTCGTAGCTCTGAAGGTCAGCAGTCCCCTCCTGCCCACCCAAGGAGATGGGATCCCCTCCAGCAGCTGGGACCCAGGAGGAGCTGGTCAGGCATCCAACAGGGGGGGGTAGAAACTGGAGTTTCTCCTTTCCTGGTGGGAGATTCGCTTTGTGAACCATGCCAAACAAGATGTAGGTGGTATTATTTGGAAAAAGAACAGACTTGGACCAGCTCATCTCATTGATGGCTGCCCAAGATCTTTGGTACTGCCCTAAAGCTCAACGAGCACTAGTTTTCTGTGCCCCCACCATCCTTTTCAGGAGAAGACACCAGAAATACACTACTCCCAGTATATTGTTGGGAGCAGCTACCCACCCCATGTACTCCTGTAGCTGTAGCTCCTGGTGGATGCAGCTTCCTCTGCTGCACCAGCCACCGCTCCAGACGTGAGGTTTCTCCCAAGCTTGTTCATCAAGTGGTTTTGATGAAGTGCTCTCAGAGTTGTTCAGCTTCAAAAAATGTTTGAAATCCAAGCTGTGCTGCTTATTTGTGATTGGCCTGAGAAGTTAGAGGGTTTCTAAGAGTCACTTGGGGCTGTGATTGCAATGAGCAAATGAGCACTTCTAGCCTGAAAGCTTGCAGGTGGGGAGAAAAAGTTTTATTCCCATGAACAGGACTGGGAGAGATTTGAGTAGCAGGGACCGTGTCCCTAAGGGAAAGCTGTGGAAGAGGAAGAAAACAAGATTTTTGCTTCATAATTTGACTCTCACCTGGTTGTGCAAATAAACATTTTGTTTAAATTAGCTCCGGACATGACTGCAAACATGTATTAGGGGTCCTTCAAATGTTTGGTAAGGACTTTCCTTAAAGTGCTCCTTAATCAAACACTCTTATTGATGTATTGTGAGTTGTTTGTGTAATTGGTTCCCCCTTTTCCCACCCACCAGCACTGCTGCTTGAGAGACAATTCAACGGAAGAACTCTAAGGGGAAGGCTGTGATTTTAGGACCTTTATCATCTTTGCGGGTTCAAGCTGCTTTTTTCTACCTCTTCCAGCTTTTTTCGGACCCTGCCATAGCTCAGCGCAGCAGGAGCTGAGCCAGGGTGTAGATGTTGTCTTCTCAGAAGCTCTGGGCCATTTGGTGGTCCAACCGAGAGAAGGTGTGGGCCATCCCCTCCTGCTGGCCACCTCCTCACTAAGCAAAGCCTGGCTGTGTGGGCTGTGCTGCACTGTCCCTGCTTAAGTGGGAGAAGTTACTTGAGGTGCAAATATTGCTCCGAGTAGGATGGCAGCCGCGTGGAAATGCGATAGTAAAGCTGGCTGTTCTCCTGCCAGTATCTGACTCCGTGGCTGGGGGCCATTTCTTGTCTCTGCTTCATTTCCCCAGCTGTAAAAATAGCCTAATGGGAAAACCTCAGGCTCCAGTCTCACAGGAGAGCGTTTTCCCCCTTGCTTTCCTGAAGGCTTCTTGCTTGTTGGTGTTTTCCTCCAGGGTGCAGAGAGCACTCGTCCCATTAGAGGTGCCTGGTGCGGTGATTTGCCACCAACTACCGTAGAAGAAGGAGCTTGGGGAGCTTTTCTAAGCTGCGGTGCTGTGGGGTGAGTCCAAATCCTGCTCCTGGCTCTGCCACAAGATGCTTTTTGTGCCTTGGAGTAAATTAAAACGACTTTGGGTTTCAGTGTCCCCACCTGGCTGGAGTGCTAAAAGCATCCATGTTACCGAACACGTGGAAGGGTCCAGGAGGAACCATGCGCTGGCTCTGAAAAATGGACTCGTGATGTGGCCCTCAACTCCCAGGGTGACCTGGTGGTAGCCAAGTGCCTGATAGAGGTGCCAGGTTTGCGTGGGCAGGGCTGCCACCGGTGGCATACCACTGGTGTGTCCCCATTGCTGCCCCTCCTTACGGCCAACGTGTGTCCTCATAATTGGGGTAGACCCTCATCTGCCTGGGGAGGAGCAGTTGAGACTTGGGTGGGCAGAAGGCCTGTGGCTGTTCTGGTAGAAGGGGGTGAGCGCTCGGCTTGGAGATGTCAATTGTTTCAGGGGTCAGGGAGTTGTGAGACTTAAGGAGTCTCGATGAACACTTTGAGTCATCAGTAAAAACACGGTCAGGACCTTTCCAAACGTGTATGGAGATGTAGGAGGTTGGTGTTGCTCACTACAGCACTGTCACACGGGGCACATTAAAATTGGGGAGGGGAAATGTTGAATTTATGGTTGTCCTCCAGCTGGAGCTTTCTCTCTGCTCTATCCTTTGCTCGCTTAGAATCATAGAATGGTTTGGGTTGGAATGGTCCTTAAAGATCATCCTGTTCCAACACCCTGCCCTTGACAGGGACACCTCCCACCAGTTTGCTCAAAGCTTGTGGTCACCCAGTTAAGTCCATTTGAGGGTCAATGGGGCATTTTTAGTAGGTGGGGAGGGTGTGAAGGATCTGTTGGCTGAAGAGTTCCCGTGTTTGCTCATCAAACAGATTGACGGGACGAGCAAAGCAGCAGGTGATACCACCTTGGGCTTCCCTCTATGTTTTTTGGCCAAGCACAGTGCACGTCTACAGTGAAACACGATTTCTGTGATGGCAGGAGGTTGAGGCTCTTGGCGGTCATTCAGAGGGTGCCTTGTAGCTTCACCTGGCTCTTCTCCTGCAGGGGCACTGCGTCCACGTCTGGGTATGAGAAGCCGTGGAGGCAGAATATATGAGTTATGAAGCATTGGTGTTGGTACAAGGCTAGGTGAAGTCATTTTCAAACTTAAAAGTATTCCTTCAAGAAAGAGTGGATTTAGGAAAAAGCTCTATATTCAGATATGTCCAAATAAGAATAATCAGATAAACTTTTTTCTATTATAATTATTTTATATTAACAGTTTCTTTGGGGGGGGCGGGGGGGGAGTGAGAAGCATCTTGGAATTAGTAAACTCATCTCCTACAAAGCCTGTGGTACCTGGGGCTCCTCAAGAGGAAGAGAGGAGGATATTGCTCTGACAAAGTGGTTGTTTCCGAGAGGGCAGTGCTGAGATGAGGTGTCGTGAGATGTTTCTGGCGGGATGTTCCTGTGGGGGAACAAGAAATGTTTATATAAATAAATATAGCTGTTTGCTCTCTAACTGGGCCCTAAGCAAATACCACATTTGTTGGCAAAAAATGTCCTTTTTCTTCTATCTGCCATTTGATGGAAAGATGAAAATACTTGTGTACAAATGACCTTGGAGAGAGTTTTGGGGTTTTTTTTTCTGATTACTATTGCCATAAGAGAGTAAAAACCAAACAAAAAAACCTCCTCCTTTCCCCCAAATCCATATTTTTTCCATCTGTTTGAAACCTGTGGCTGGCAGGGCTGACTTACTTGTCTATCAGTAGCAATGCCAGTGGCTGCTTGTTTTAAGCTTGATCCATTCCAGGACACCTGAGCATTGCTCTCCTCAGGTGAAACCTAAAGAAATTACCGAAAGCATTTCTTCTGATACAGCAGCCTCCTGCCTGCTGCATCCCATGGTGGGACAAGTGTGCTGACACTTAAACTCCAAAAGGGTTATTCTTCCAGCTGGATGTTCCTCTTAACAGTCAGGAGGATCTAGAAATTATCTCTGAAGACTAAAGGACCTAACCTGAGCCAGGGTTGGATGGGCCTTGCACTGGTTCATGCTGGACTCTGGCTTGAAGGACCGCAAGGGAGCACCCAACTTGGCCAGTCTGGTTTTTCTGTCTCATAACTGCTCATGGATAACCCCAAACATTAAGAATTGGGGTGGGTTTTTTGTACCAGCAGCTTTGCCTGGGAGGAGAAATGGGGGAGCCAGCACAGCCCCTCTGTGCTGGGAGCCGAGGGCTTTATTGCTGGAGCCATTTCTTTGTGTCACAGTCTCTTCTTTAGCTCCGACGATTTTCCATCTGGCCTGATGCTTGCCCCTGTGGGAGGCAGCTGTGTCACCTCCCAGCTCTCGTTTGCTGGGATAAACAAGCCAAAAATGGTCAACCGCTTTGCTTGATGCTTCCCATTGATGTTTCCCAGCTGGTGCAGCCATGGAGCTGGATCTGAGCGGCGTTGGGTCTGCACCCCCATCTGCCTGTCTGGTGTTTGGCAAAAGCCTTCCGACCCGTTAGGCTTTCTCCAAATGGCTTTCTCTTCATTTGTTGTGTGAATGTCCTATTCCTGTGTCCAAGCCACAGTGGTGACTTGGGGACATGCCCTCCTCCTGGCCCCATCCATCACAGGGAGCCCGGCCGGGCGGTTGCGCTGGTGCCTCCAGTGCAGCACCAACACCAACCTCCCAGTTACCCCAGTTGGGCAGGTGAATATCTTAGCAGGAGAAGAAAATACCAGTAGGAATATGCAGGAACATATTTTCCACTTGCTCTTGCCTGATGGCCGTGCAAAATTGGCCAGAAGTTCAGCATTACGCACACCTTGTGAAGGTCTCAGAACTGAAGATGTCATTTGCTTCAGATTATCAGCCAGCTCTGGGAGCTACAGAGAAATCTGTTACCATCTTGGATAACCCCATCCAAGCAATATTTTTTCCACTGTGTGAAATAACTCAGTGAATTTCTAATTACACAAATCTAATTAAAGGCTGAATGTAACGACTATGCCTAATCATAATGATACACCCATTTCATTAAAAAAAAAAAGGAAAAAAGAAATGGCTTGTGTACAACAAACCACCCAATTTAGTACAGAATTAATATCCGCCTCTCTGGCTGGAGCTGTGGAAACACCGGCTCATGGGGGCATCCCTGAGAGGTCCACGTGGCCAACCCGAGCCTCATGTGGCTGCGAACCAAATGATGGCTCTTTCATGAGCAGGTTCTCAGGGGGCGTTTCTGTAGGATGGGGGTGAGAAAGGACCCTCCCGACGGGTCAAAGCTTTGAGGGACTATGGTCTGTGCACCATGGCCAAGTGTCTAGGTGGCCGCTGAACGGGGATTTAGTGGGTTGTTTGTGTCTGGAGCTCAGCGGTGGTAGAGCGGCAGAGTTTGTGTGTGTGGAACTTCTCAGATCTGCCTTTCCCAGGAGGTGGGTCTGCCAAGGGCACCAAGACAAGAGCACGTAACCACTGCAGTGGGCAGAGAGGTGCCACTAGCCCTGCCACCCGGGTGAGGGGCAGCTTGACAGGCCCCTGCTAACTGATGGTCTGTTTATTGATTCTTCCTCTGGGCTCTAAGGCGGTGCCTGCTTTTCCCGAGAGCTCCAGCGGCATTCCCGTCAGGAGGAGATAGTTCCTTACAGCAAGATGCAGACCTTAATCTGTGCAATCAAGTGCAAGTTGCAGAGGGAATGGCTGCACTTATAGGTCACAGAATGACATGGGGTTGGAAGGGACCTCTGGAGATCATCCAGTCCAACCCCCTGCCAGAGCAGGTCCCACAGGAACGTGTCCAGGCGGGGTTTGAATGTCTCCAGAGCAGGGGACTCCACCACCTCTCTGGGCAGCCTCTTCCAGGGCTCTGCCACCCTCACAGGAGAGAAGTTCCTCCTCATGTTTAGGTGGAACTTCTTACACTGAAGTTTGTCCCCATTCCCTCTTGTCCTATCCCTGGGCACCACTGAAAAAAGACTGGTCCCATCCTCCTG
>JAHREE010000553.1:3786595-3819691 GCA_033628505.1 Tringa tobata
CAACCTGGTGTGGTGGGAGGTGTCCCTGCCCAGGGCAGGGGGTGGCACTGGATGGGCTTTAAGGTCCCTTCTAACCCAAACCATTCTGTGATTTTATGATCTCCCAAGCTGCTGATAGAGCTTCTGGGAGGGATTTTCATCCTGGACTGATGGCTCTGGACAGGCTTGAGCACGTCCCTTGATGAGGCCTGGATCCTGAGCTCCCTGTTGGGGGTGGCAAGGGGGGGGAGGGCCTTTTCCGGAGCAGTGATTTCCATCCCTTGCCCTTTCCCTCTGTTCCTGCACGTTACCCTGCTCCGTGCAGCGGCTAAAAATATTGCAAAGAAAGGCGTGAGCCTGCAGCGAGGGAAGGGGAGAGGGAACCCCAGTGTCTCCATGAGAAATCGGACCCCTCCAGCTGGCAGGAGCCTGTCCGTCAGGCAGGCAGCATGTGCACCAGGGTTTCAGCCTCTCTCCCTGGACGGTCGCTGGCGACAGGAATAAACAGGCTCCGTTTTTGTCTTCGGTCACCCCGCCGATGCCTCTTGCTAGCCTTGACTTTTTGGCTCGTCTCTGTATTTTTAGCTGCAGGACGCTCTGTCCCCAGACCCGCAGAGGACCTGAGCTTTCTCATACCTTTCTGAACGTGTGAAGCCAGCTCTCGCCCTTCTCCCTCTCCCGATTTAGAAGAGGGGAGGGCGGCAGCGCGGTTTCTTCCCGCTTGTGCCGGTGTAGCCGAGCTGGGGACCTGGGATGTGAACATCCCTTTGCCCGGGAGTTTATTGATGGTTGTGTTGAGTAAGAGCCTTCCAGAAAGGATGAGGATGGCATCTCTGTGAGGGCAGAGGAGCCTTTGGGTGCAGACTGGTCCATGGTTCCAAGGCAGGAACCCAAGAGTCGGGTATAGACTGAAACTGGGCTTCTGCCCTGCATGTGTCTCCATCCATGGAGCTGGTGGTAGAACATCTCTGGGGATCTTTAGTGCTGTGTGGAGCAGGAACCACAGCGTGTGTGCTCATCCAGGACACACAAGAAGTCCCATACCCTTGGGCTGGGGCAGGTTCAGGATGGTGTAAACTATGCTTCTCCTTGATCCTAGAATGAATGGAGCCAAATATGATTTTCCCTTTTATCTTTTATCTCATTCATATACAAAGAAGAGGAGGGAAAACCCCCACGCTTGATTAAATTCAGCAAAATGCAATATTCCTTTGTATTTTTACTGAGAGGGGGATGAGTTGGGGAGTTTATTCTCTTTTATTTAAAAGTACAAAATGATTTAGCACAATGCAAAATTAAATGTCACTTTGAATAAATGAGCAAATGTTCTTCCATTTGGCAAGTGCTGGAACGAGCACGTGTTTTATCGTGCGGGAGTTTCAGTTGTGCCGAGTCCACCTTTGCATCCTTCTCTGCTCACGCAGCAGAACCCACCTTTGCAGCCAGTTGAGCCCTGGCCTTTACCTGCCCCTGCTTTTGGAGCCCCCTGCCCCATCCCAGCATCTCCACCTTGATCCTCATCACCGGTTTGGTGGGGCTGCAGGCTTCATTTGAGCATCTCCACTGCAGTGGTCATCACCAGCTTGGTGAGGCTGTGGGGTTCATTTGAGCGTCTCCACCATGGTCCTCATCACTGGCTTGGTGGAGCTGCAGGCTCCGTTTGAGCATCTCCACCGTGGTCCTCATCACCAGCTTGGTGGGGCTGCAGGCTCCATTTGAGCATCTCCACCATGGTCCTCATCACCAGCTTGGTGGGGCTGCAGGCTCCATTTGAGCGTCTCCACCGTGGTCCTCATGACTGGCTTGGTGGGGCTGTGGGCTCCACTCCTCGCCTCTTCTTCGCTCTCTCTTTCTGCACCGAAGTCCTCACCCAGGCTTAGGTGTGGACTTCAATTTAAGCATCTGAATAGCTCCCTTGGTGCAATTAAGGCTATTTGTGCGCTTGGAGGTAGGTGCACTCTGAAGCACTTTGCTGGATGGAGGCATAAAAGTGCACGGTCTGCAACCGAGCAGTAAAATAGGTTTTACAAGGCCCCGAGGGCCTCCAGCCGTGTGGCTGCTGGTGTAAGATGACCCGGCAATTGTGACGGCTCCTGCAGACCAAATGTCCTGAGGTCTGTTGTTTGCGCCGCGCTGACGCGTGTCCCCGGACAATTGTATGACCACCTTGTTCCCTGGGAGGGCCACTCAAGGTCACAGGCTGCTTTCCAAAGGCTAGCCAGCCTGCAGCTCCCGTACTGGAAGTATGCTATGGAGATGCTGTTTTGACCCATCAAGGTGTCCCCAAGGCAGGTGGGGTGCAGGGGTGCTGGGAGCGAGTTCCAGCTAGGGTGTCCTCTCCATCCCCACGTCATGGGTGCCATCATGGGAAGCAGCATGCAGGGGGTGGCAGGGGGGAAATTATTTGGTCAGAGAGAGATAAAAAGCAAGGCTGAGCAGATGCAGGCGTAGGTTTTAGGCTCCTGTGAGTCCAGCTGCTCGCCGGGTCCCCGGGGAGATGGATCAGCACCACCACGTGCTTCCCTTCTGACAAATTGGGTGAGGATGGCCTGAGCTTGCCCTTCTTGTCCTCTGCCAAGAGAGGGTGGTGTGGGCTTGTGCTGTTATCCCACTGCAGACCAGGCTGGGAAACGGCATGGCACGCTGCACGAGGCTTAGGTAATTCCATTTAAATCAGAAATATGTGGGTATTTTGGGGGGGGCAGCTCCAAGAGGCTGCTGCTGCTGGATTTGTGTGGGCGCTGTTGTCACTGCTCTTTGCCAGGAAGAGCAGTGACAGGACAAGGGGCAAGGGTTTTAAATTGGAAGAGAAGAGATTTAGATGAGATACCAGGAAGAACTTGTTTGGTGTGAGGGTGGTGAGAGCCTGGCCAAGGTTGCCCAGAGAAGCTGTGGCTGCCCCATCCCTGGAGGGGTTCAAGGCCAGGTTGGAGGGGGCTTGGAGCAACCTGGTGTGGTGGGAGGTGTCCCTGCCCAGGGCAGGGGGTTGGAACTCCATGATCTTTAAGGTCCCTTCCAACTCTAACCATTCTATGTTTCTATTACCCCACCTCCCTGTGCAACCGGTGCCACCCCAGCTAATAATTTCCTATCTGAGTGCCAATCTGAACAGCTGAGATATTTTGCAATTTTTAATGACTCTCTACTGTGGCTGAATTAATGGAGAAAGATAGACTGGAACTAAGATGAGGGTATTGAAGGGAGAGAATGACAAATTGGCTTTAGAGCATGGCAGCAGCAAGCGCTGTCAGGGGTTCATGCACTGACCTTTATCTAAACAGAACTGTATGTAACAGATAAGAATATTTAACAATAATTAATGTCACATCAGCGCAGAGAACAAAACGACTACATCAAACAGGCAAGAAATCTACTGCAAATTACTCAAAAGAGAAATGTCAGCTTCTTCGTATCTGCAACTCACCTTGTGCTGATGGTGCTGGAATGAGACGGGAGGGCACGCGAGTAAAGAAGCTATTAAAAATGATTTAGGGAGTGGATAATGTATACATAAATGAGTGAGAGAGGCAGAATCGAGCAGAACAGCGGCAGGTCTGCCGGACCAGAGTGGTGTAAAATCAAACACTAAACTGAGCTGGCAATTGGGTGCGGGGTTATATGTGTGTAAACCAGTTGTCTCCGCTGCTGAAGTTTTGACAGGCAGCTTTGGTTTCCCTTTCCCTTTTCCTTCCCCTTCCTCTTCCCCTTTCCATTCCCATTCCCCTTCCCCTTCCCTTTCCATCTCCAGGGGGTCCCGACACCACAGACACCTCTTGCCCCAGTACTTGAGCCCCTCTCTGTGTTTCACAGATGGGAGGAACCATAGCTGGCCAGGGATGTTGAGATGTTTTTCACTCTCTTTCCAAGTTGGGGTTGTCACAGCTTCCCGGGGGAAGCATTGGGAGGGCAGCTGAGCTCTGGGGTGCTGTGGGGGTGTCCGGAGGCTGGTGTGGGTCTCTGCCCCCTCCAGCCACAGGCAGCTGGAGAAGTGATGAGTAGCGAAGCGGTTGGAGCTCCGAGGGGATGCCTGTGTCCATGCCGCAGGCAGTCTGCAGTCCCTAATCTAATTTTAAAACAAATGACCATCCGTGGATGTCCGTTCACCAGCGCTGGGTTTCATCAGTCCAAATGACAAAAAAAAGCTGAGTGAGGAGTTAACCCCCTCCTGGTCTACCTGCCTCCTGCTGTCCCCTGGTCCTGCAGCTCCTGGCCTGGGGTGGACCCAGGGGGGGTCTGGAGCACAAGTCTTGTGAGGAGAGGCTGAGGGAGCTGGGGGTGTTCAGTCTGGGGAAGAGGAGACTGAGGGGAGACCTTATTGCTCTCTGCAACTCCCTGAAAGGAGGGTGTAGAGAGGTGGGAGTCGGTCTCTTCTCCCAAGTTACAGATAATAGGAGAAGGGGTAATGGCTTCAAGTTACACCAGGGGAAGTGCAGGTTAGATATTAGGAAATATTTCTTTACTGAAAGGGTTGTCAGGCATTGGAATGGGCTGCCCAGGGAGGTGGTTGAGGCACCATCCCTGGAGGTGTTCAAGAGAGGAGTTGACATGGTGCTCGGAGATATGGATTAGTGTTGGGTGGTGTTTTGGCGGGGGGGTGGGTTGTTGTTTTTTTGGTTTTTTGTTGGTTTTTTTTATTGGTTGGACTAGATGATCTTAAAAGGTCCCTTCCAACCTAGGTGATTCTGTGATTCTGTGACCCTTGTCAGAGGGATTTGCATCCCTCTTACCAGGAATAACTGCCTGCAAACCCCCGCCAGGGCTTGGGAAGTGTGTGTGTGCCTGATGCCATCATCAGCCCAGGCGTGTAGATGGGGCAGACTGGCTTGAAGGCTTTTCACCGAGCAGTTGGGTTCAGAGCCTGGTACAATCCAGGGGGAGGGAGACGATGCTCAAGCAGTCGCTGATGAATCCCCCCCTCCTTTCTCCCAGTGGAAACCTTGTGGACCCAGCCCTTCCACTGGGAAAGCCTCAGGTGTTTTGGGGAGGGTGCTGGGCAGCTGCTATTCCTTAGAAATATTTATTGCCAAGAAGTGGCAGCAGGTGATGGGAGATGGATGCCGGAGCCGAGCATGGGATTGACACCTTGCTGTGATTTTTGTGTTGATGGCTCTGAATGCTGAGCTCATCCAGGCGTGATCTGAACCAGGCTGTGCTGCCACCCACCAGCCAGGTCAGTGTGTCCCCCCCCCCATCCCCGAGACGGTTCAGAGCTCTCCAACTTCGGCACAAACAGTCGATGTAATTCACTCAACCTGAACTTCGGGAGTTTATTCAGAAAACTGCAAATATTGAGTCAACAGCCCAGCCCCAGATGTAGTGTGTTTCACTCCTTCTTGGCTTCCTTCCCTTAAAGCCAGCGGTGATACAGGGGGGAAAAAAATATTTAGTTTTATTCTCGTGCCCATCGTAATAGATTATTTCCCGAACATAAATGAATTTATCTGCGTGACCAAGCGTGGGAAGTGTTATTATCCTCAGTTGGTAGTGGTGGGGTTGAGGCAGGGAGCTGGGGCCCAAGGTCAGGGAGGGAGGCTGGGGAAGAGCCAGGGACCGCTCCTGAATCTCTTGAATTTCTGGCTGGTGCCTTAAAGGCCAGTCCCCTCTGCGGCGTCTCAGCCACCCCGCAGTCCTGCTGACCACTGATTACTTCTGTTGTCAGCGTTTTCCTGGCGGGAGGAGGCAGCAAGGTGCCTCCAGATTAGAGAGGTTGTGAAAAATAGCTTTCCAACTGGCCCGGTGACCTTTTGACAGCAGGAGAGGAATTCCCAGGCAGGAGATGGAGACGTCGCGATTTAAAACGAGAAGTGATGGGGAGCTGTGTCTTGTAGCCCCTTGAAACTGAAGGAGAAAGCTGACCTGTCCCTGATCCCATCCTGGGACAGGAGTTAGGGTTTAACATCTCCATCACAGAAGATGCTCTGCCCGGGGGAAGAGCAGGATGTGGTGGGAGAGGGAAGGGGATGGACCTGGCTCCCCGCAGGCAGCAGCTCCATCTCAGAATGACTGCGTGGTGTTGGGCTCGGTTGGTTCCATCAGGGAAAGCGTCTGGTCCCCTCAAGCCACTGAACAAACCCATCCCAGGCTTGGGTGAGCAGATAACTTCCAATTAGAGGATCTGCGTATTGAGTCACTGGGGAGAAAAATATGACATTAAAGGATCACTGGAAGGCTAAAGCCAAACCTGCCAGTGTTGCTTAAAATGAAAGGCCGTGAATTTGCATGAGAATGTAAGAGCAGGGCTTTGACAGCAACAGGCAACTAATTAAAGTGGATCAGGTAAATGGAGTTCCTCCATATTTTATTGGAAGAAGAAAACAGGCTCTTGTTAGAAAAATAGGCACTATTTGAATCCAGGGTGTTACTGATAACATCTAGAAAGGCAGAAAGGGTAGGGATCTCTGCTCTGACCCAGGTTTCAGGCATCTCTTTTTCAGGAGGAAGGTAGGGTCATGTCTCACCAACTGAGCAGACAGGGCAGGAGCCTGGGGATGCTCATGCTCCGGCTCCCACCTTTGTCTCAAAGTCAAATGATTTGGTTTCTCCAGGTTTGCCGCTGGTCTCTCCTAACCCTCAGGTGGCCCTCTCGCCATCGGGCAGAGAAGAGACTGGGGCACAAGCAAGTCCAAGCTCCCAGCATACATGGACTCTCCAGCCCATGCTGGAGAAGATCTCGGCATGGAGGGGTCGGATTTTTTTCCCTCAGATGCAAAAGCCTCAGTGGTGGAATGTGTTTTGGGAAGGCTTGAGCCAGCTGAGCTGCCCTAAATCCCGTGAAGACTCTCTAGCAGCTCAAAAGATGAGCTCCAGGTCTCCTTTCCCTTATAATGAGCGGTATAACCCAACCCCAGAGCTCTCCTTGCTCTTCCTTGGTTCTGCTCTCTGCAGAAGGTCAAGTGAAATGCTCAGTATTAACAAAAGTGTTTCACTGTTTTGTTCCTCCTGGTCCTAGAGTGTGAAGAAAGGGGCTGGCTGACCTGAGGGAAAGCAGAAACCCTCTCCCACCCAACTCAACTCCCAGGGCAAGCTTCAGCACCTTGAGGTGCTGATGGAGCACACCACTTCCATCACGGTGGACTCTGGTCCCACCTGCAGGTATCAAACCCAGCTGGATGTGTTATCCAGGGTGGCAAGGGGTGGCAAAGAGATACCCGGAGAGGAAGAAGCAGGAACAGCAGGTTTGGCCCGACCATCTCTGTGTCACGTGAAGGCACGTGGCTGCGCTCCTGTACCTCCACTGGCCCATCCTCTACACCAGCACCAGCCCACCCCATATTTTGCAGGGACTGGTGCCATACCCCAGCACATGATGCTGAAATTCCCTTCTCTCCCTTCTCCAGAGACATTCAAACCCACCTGGATGTGTTCCTGTGCAGCCTGCTGTGGGTGGACATGCTCTGGCAGGGGGTTGGACTAAAAGATCTCCAAAGTCCCTTCCAACCCCTGCCAGTCTGTGATGATTCCTTTCAAACCACTTGGCTTCACAGAGATGCCATTTCTTCTCTCCCATTTCAAAAGGATTTTTTTCTGAGAAGTTGGAGGCAACAAAGGCAGAAAGAAACAAAAGAGAGAAGTAGTTTTCAAGTTGCACCATCTGATTCTTGCTGAGACATGCGGCTGCTGTCAACGTTTTTTATGCGCATCCAGAGCTGGTGCCATTTCACACCTGCTCCATGCTTGTTTTTAAATGACACGTAATTATGATAGGCAGTGTAAAGATGAAGCTTCATCCCCAATTAAATTGCATTTTCTGTCTTTTCATTTCCTGCCCCAGTTGAGGAGGAAACCCCTGGAGAGCAAGATCTTTAAGTTTAATGAAGTAGGAGGCGCCTGGAAATTAAAGGTGATCTTGTTTATTAGAAGCAAATCGGTGCTGATAGATAGTGTTGCCAGAATGTTGTGCTGCTGTGTGACACCCCGGGGAGTGTTTCAGGTTCCTGGAAATGCCGATGTAAGAATCTCAGGTCATCAGATGAGAGAGCATCCAGTCCGTGGTAGCTGCTGTTTGGAAATGTGTATGTCCCCACTGCAACCCTGGGGTCCCTCTTTACTTCTTCTGGAGTTCCCGATGGATCCCACCACTCGTGCCAGGGCAGTGGCTCATCTGTGGCAGGTGGCCCTGGGGACAATGGGGGGCAGCATCAGGCCTGTGGGTACATCATAGAATCAAAGAATCATAGAATGGTTAGAGTTGGAAGGGACTTAAAGATCATTGAGTTCCAACCCCTCTGCCCTGGGCAGGGAAATCTCCCACCACACCAGGTTGCTCCAAGCCCCTTCCAACCTGGCCTTGAACCCCTCCAGGGATGGGGCAGCCACAGCTTCTCTGGGCAACCTGGGCCAGGCTCTCACCACCCTCACACCAAAGAACTTCTTCCCCACATCTCAGCTCCATCTCCCCTCTTTCAGTGTCAAACCCTTCCCCATCCTCCTGTGGCTCCCCTCCCTGATCCAGAGTCCCTCCCCATCTCTCCTGGAGCCCCTTTAGGGACTGGAAGGGGCTCTAAGGTCTCCCCGCAGCCTTCTCTTCTCCAGGCTGAACCCCCCCAACTCTTTCAGCCTGTCCTCACAGCAGAGGGGCTCCAGCCCTCCCAACACCTCTGTGGCCTCCTCTGGCCCCGCTCCAACAGGTCCATGTCCTTCTGCTGTTGGTGGCCCCAGAGCGGAGCAGAGGGGCAGAATCCCCCCCTCTCCCTGCTGGCCACGCTGCTGGGGATGCAGCCCGGGATGCGGGGAGATTTCTGGGTTGGGGGGCACACGTTGCCGGCTTGTGTTGAGCTTCTCGTCCACCGACACCCCCAAGTCCTTCTCCTCAGAGCTCTCTCAATCCATTCTCCACCCAACCTGTGTTTGAGCCTGTGCCTGGCACCTTGTACTTGTTGGGGGGGGGCAAGAAGGGCACGTCTCCTGTACAAAATTTGAACACACTCACACACACGCACCCCCAAAACAGACTTTCTGTTTGCAGGTCTCTGACCTCAGCAGTTACCAATATGGACAGAACCGTGGCTTTGGGGAAATTAGAAGATTTTTTCATGGTGGTGTTCACCCCCACATGAGGTGGGGGAGCGAGCGTGGCACTGGGGTGACATTGGCTGTGTCTGCAGCCCCACGGGACTGGGAGCACCACGGACCAACCCCACGGCTTGGCTGGGCAAGTCCCCTTTGCTGCTTCATCAAAATTCAGCCCGTTGTGGTGAGTCCCCTACCCTGAGGACGAGTCTCGGGTTTTTAAGGGTCTATGATACATCTTAGTCAGTATCTGCACTATTTAATCCTTTATTCCTTCCACCCAACTTCTTCTGAATGCCATCCGGCCCCCGTGATTTATTACCCTTCAGTGCGTTTCGCTTTTTGTTGGAGAATTTATATTTAATTTTTATGCCCGTTATCATTCAGGGAGAGAAGGGAAATGCTTTGGGAGCCCGGAGTGGAAAATAAACCAGCACATTTTAGCGCAGTTACTTTGTTTGAAAGATGTTGTATTTTGGCAGGGCGCTTACCTCCTTCCTCTTTCACTTTTGCATCGTGAGTTGGAGTGGTTCTAGAAGAATCCCAGGCCGGCGCAGTGCAGTGCACTGATTGTAAGGGCTGGACTCTGCTCTCCTGCTGCCCAAACTCACTAGGACTCGTGCGTTGAGGAGGAACCCAGTATAAGAGCAGGACAATTTGGTCTTCCATGTAACTGTACATTTGGGAAATGAGGGATGAGGCAGCAGCAGAGGTGGACTTCCATTTCTCAGCTCCCTGGGTAGTACTAGTGGTGAGGTTTGTCTGTGCCACCTTCTGGACAGCTTCCACTTCAGGTTATCAGGGGACGGTCAGACCCCATCTGGGTCTAACTTCACATCCTAAGGGACACAAAGAGATGTGGTAAGCTGGCCCTTGGTCTCAAAGAGGTGCACAGTGGAGCCAAGAGCAGAACTCGGAACTTCTGTTGCTCTTTGATGCCCCATGTCTCTCTGCCCCGTATCATTCTTCTCACACACTTTTCGTGGTGTTCTTATCAGCAGGAGAAGACCTTAAGAGCATGAACAGCACTTTTTGCCTCAGTTGAGGCATCTGAGTGAGCTTGGGAGGAGGATGGGGAGGGGATTCAGAACGTCATTCAGATCTCTTTTCCTCCTTCCTCACTGGGATTTGCTTCTGTAATTCTCCATCTGCCCCGTTCTGTCCAAGAAACAGCAAAGCAGGGACCTGCAGGGCTCCAGCAGGTGGGATTGGAGCAGGCCATGAGCCATTTGCTTTTCCACATCCCTCGTGTCTCTGAGAATTTTGGTGATCGGGGCTCTGTTCAGACCTGGTTTGGCCTCAGGTTCCTCTTACTCTCTCCCCTCTTCTGCATCTCTCCTGCACGAAGGCCCCCATTGCTGTGCTCGTCGTTGGTTCCGGCACTTTGCGTGTTCAGTTGAACTTCTGAGAGATGCTCCGTTGAAATGGAGGGGAACTGGGGAAACAGCAGCGGGAGGGTCATCGTCCTGAATGCTTTATTGGGTTCCTGGATGATGGGAAACGTGGCCACGTGGCAGCATCCCCTGCTTTTAGCCTTGGTCACTGTGGTGGCTTTTTCATGCAGAGCTTTGGACCCCTGTGCAGGAGGGATTATCCCTGTGGTGTGCTCCAGAGCGTGCAGGGACTTCTGCTGAGAAAGCCAGTGTGTCACCTCTGATCAGCTCCTTAGATACGTGTGACCTCGCTGTTGGTTGAAGCCCAGTGCTTCATTTCTCTGTCTCTTTAGCCCTTTCTCTGTTTTAATTAAAAAGCTTCATTCCAGTTTGACCTTTTGCAGTGCTGTGGCATAACTGAGACTGAATTGAGCTGCTAATTCTGGAGGGTGTCTCACGGCAGGCTGGGTGGGAGAACTAACCCTTCACCCTAACGTTTATGGGGACTGGCAGGAGCCCCTCCTGCTCCCCACCACGGGATGGGGCAGCCCACATACAGAGCAGGGTGGAAAAAGTATTGGTTGTTCAATGAAAGCTGTGGCTTCCTCAGGAAACGTTGCGTGGAAGGCAGGAGGTGGGAATCACGGAATTGTCAGAGTTGGAAGGGACCTTCTAGAGATCATCCAGTCCAACTCCCCTGCCAAAGCAGGGTTGCCCAGAGCACATCACTCAGGACTGCATCCAGGTGGCCCTTGAAGATCTCCAGAGAAGGGGACTCCACACCCTCCCTGGGCAGCCTCTTCCAGGGCTCTGCCACCCTCACCCTAAAGAAGTTTTTCCTCATATTTGAATGGAACTTCCCATGTTCCAGCTTGTGCCCGTTGCCCCTCGTCCTGTCACTGGGAACCATGGAAAAGAGTCCATCACTGGTTTGAGGAGGGTGGAGAAATCAGAGCAGGAATCTCCCAGGGATTTATTGCCTGTGTTGTAGATCATCGCTAGCCCAGGCAGGCTGATTTGAAGGAATGGGTTCAAATCAGTGGATCTTGTTGATGGCTGAGGCACTGGAGTGGGGATATGGAGACCTGGATCCAGTTCCCACCAGCTCTGGACTGTGTGTAGGCTGTGAGCTCTCAGGGGCAGTCCTTGTCCCGGGGCTGGAGAGCATGGAGGAGGTCTCTCTCCATCCCATCCATTCAACCCCAGCTCCTTGCCCGGAGCACCGGGACCAGGGGAGGAGTCGGTGTGCGCTTAGTTGAGGCGTGAGGATTTGATGGGACCTAAATCCCACCTCTGAAGCATTAACCCAGTTCTTATGGGGTCAGCAGCCGTGCCCTGCAGCCTCCCCTGCGAGGAGCATCCCCTGCCAGCCTGGCTCTGCTGATGCTGCTGCCCGAGACACTGTTCAGGGGGCACTTGAGCGTTTCCCAGCATAAAAATACCCCAAAAAGTCCTGCAGCTCTCACTTCTGAATGATAACCTCCTGGTTGCATTTCTACCTGGCAGGTGTCTCAAGGTGACACACCAGTGTGTTGCATTCACTCCAACCAGGTATCTCTCAGCCCACGGCAGGGAAGGGAAGGCACCTTAATTTAATGTCCCAGGAGGTATCCTCACAGCTCGGGGGGGAACCCAAAGGAGCTGACTTAAAGCAGGACATTCCAGTTCCATCAACAAAACGTTTCAATTCAAGTCAGCAAAGCAAAATGTTAACAGGCTGCCCAGGGAAGTGGTGCAATTGCCATCCCTGGAGGTTTTTAAAGGCTAGTTAGAAGATGGGCAGACGTGGTGCTGAGGGACATGGGTTAGTGGTGGTTTGGTCAGTGTTGGGTTGATGGTTGGACTCGATGATCTGAAGGGTCCCTTCCAACCTGGACAATTCTATTTTCAGTTTCAAAATACGTTTTCAAGACAGAAAAAAAAAAGAAAAAAGGAAGAAACCGTGCAAAAGTTTCTGCTTTACAGTGGGATATTTCACTTTGAAGCAACCCTTTTCCTTGAACAAATCCCAGCCACCGTCACCAAAAGTTCCCCCTCCCCATCACCCCCCCCCCCATCCATCAGTTAGCTTGTTCTCTGCGATATTAACTTTACAGCTCTTCTGGAGGGGTTTCTGGCACACGAGCCCATCTGAACCACCTCCCCAGCCGCCCTCCCAAGCCCTTGGCTCCTTCTGCTCCTCCCCGAGCTCCTGGCTAAGCCGCTCAGAGCCTGAGCTCGGAAAGTCCTGGGGCTGATCCTTGCAGACGACCAGGCAGCGGCTTTTCTTTCCCACCCAGCGCACCCAGCTCTGCTGGGGGTTAGAAAGTGCTGGATTATCTGCTTACCTCAACTGGGGAAAAAAATAAAAAAACAAAAGAAAAACAAAAACACAACAAAACCCTCTGTGTCCTGATTCTTGCAGGGTGAAGCTGAGACCATAGAGGGGCTGCTGCGCCGGCTCCTGGAGCGGTGACGGGAAGGACTGACAAACCAACCCCAAGTGCCCACACCAGCCCCGGTGAGTAACTGTGTCTCACGGTGCCTTTAGATGGGACGAATGGTGGGAGAGATCCCTGAGGTTCTTCTCTGCGAGGTGGGACTCAGGGGGAGCAAGGACACCTTGCTTCAGATGCTGAGCTTCATTGTGGCTTCAGGCTGAAGGTTTTCTTTCTTTGAGCCTGCTGAAAGTGGCCTCATCCTGGCCCGGTGGAAGCTTTAACGGGGTCAGTGGTGGATGGATGTTGCTGAGGATCTGCCGTTCCTTCGTGTGCTGCTGGCAGTGGAAACCAGATCGGCTTAATTACACCCCGATGGGCAGATTGTGATCGGTTTGGACGTGGTGGGATTTGGCGCGTGCTCATTTCTGATTCGTTGCTTGTGTGTCTTCTAAAAGTTATGTTTGCAGTTTGTTGGGAGTAAATTGTGAGTAAGAGCTGACTTCTGGGTACCGTAGTGGTGGGCTCTGCTCTTGCCTTCCCTGGTGCCCACCCCAGAGCAGGAGGGTAGAAGGAGAACCTGTGTAGAAGCTCTGCGTACAAGGGACACCATGCTTGGGACATGCAAGCACCTTTCAGTGCTGGTGTTCGGGGAAGGAGGGTGCCCAGAGATTTGGTCAAAACCCCTTTACTGCCTCTGCACGAGCAGAGCACCCTCTTGAAAATGGGCTGGGAGGAAACATGTGCTTGGTATTTCCTTGACCAACATCAAGTCAGGGCTGTGTTTCTTAGAGCTTTGAGCAGGACAGAGCAGTTCCCTGTCCCCAAAAGGTACAGCGGTGTCCTCAGGACAACATTTTGGAAGATAACCAACTCCAAAGTGCCAACACTGTCAGGAAATGTGCTTGAACATCCCCCAGACCCAGCTTGGCCAGACAGGCTGAGCTGAAAGCACCTCTTCGAAGAAGAGGGTTTGTGGTGGGCTGGAAGAGGGCTTGGGGTGACAGTGACAGCCTGACCCCAAGTACTGGGAAGTGTTGGTCCACTGTGGCTGTTAGAAATGTGCTGTGCTTCCTGAGCAAAGAAGTCAGTAAAGACCTGAGCTGGGAGATCTCCCTGGTTTTGTGGGAGTTTTATTTCAGGAAGAACAGGACTCTAAGTGAATAGGTTTGCTTCAGCAGCAGGGTGCAATTGTACGATGTGTATGACATGAAGATGGAGCAGTGTGATGTTTCCAGCAGTAGACCTTGCCCTCCAGTCACCAGCCATGGATAAAAGCAGGTCCTCAGTTTCCACTTGGTAGGGTTTCCAGTCCTGGTGTAACACATTTGTTTTACTTGGTATCAAGGTTGGGTTTTTCCTTGGCAATTTAAATGGGAGGGAGAAAAAAATAAATGTTATTAGGTAAAACTTCTTATTCTATGGGTGGGAGCTCTGCTGTTGCTTGGTGGACCCCAGGAGAGACCATGAACAGTAAATAAGAATCCAAGAGCTTGACAATTCTTGCCTTGTTTGGAAATCTAATCCAGGAGACTGCAAATAACAGAGGGGTAGAGATTCACCTGAACTTCCTCCAACCAAAATCAGGCAGTTGAAGGAAAAAAGGAACTTGTGTTTGCTTATGATTTCTCTAAAACCATTTTCTGCTTTCAGCTTAAAATACCTTCCCTTAGTGGTATTGAGAATATCTTGACACAAAGTAAGACTAAAAAATACTGACATACAGATATGTTAAACAAATGAGCTGGCTAAAAACCCTTTTCTGCATGAATAAGAGAACTGCTCTGCCCTAATTCCGTAGACCAGGATTTAACTCAGCAAATGAAATTATGGGCTTCAGTGGCATTGAAGAAATACTTTACGTTTTTATTATTCAAGAGATTTTTTCTAAAAAAAAACCCAACTGCCAGAAGTTTTTCAAACTTTTGTTTTGGCTGTTGACACGTTAAAGGATGCTTTAAACTATGGAGCCTTCTTTTGGTGCGGGGTATTTACTGCAAGGGGAGGGAAGTGTCTTTTATCCCATGCACAGAAACTGCAGGGCTCGAACTGCAGCACCTCCTTCAACCCGTGAGTTCTTCACTTTCACGGGACTTCTGAACTCCTGATGCTTTTCAATTTTTCACTTCTCCCTCCAGTTATTGGGAGGACACGGAATAGATTCCAGGGGAAGCTGCGAAACCACCTATTTCTCGGGGGCTGCAGAAAAAGCTGTGAAAATGTCTGTCATTCAGGCAATTGGGGAAGAGCATTGAGAGTGATTCTGGAGAATGAGGGAGGCTGATGAAAACGCCCGTTATTCCAACAATGCAGGGAAAGTCACAGAAATACCTGTTATTGAGCCCACCCAGAGAGGGTTGAAAGTGTCCCATAGTGAGAGGACACAGAGCATCCTTCAGTAGCTCAACAAAAACAGGGCGGATGAAATTTTCCATCCATCTTAGAAAAAGAAAAAAAAAAAACAACACGATGTTGGAATAGGCCATCACGGCGTCTAATCACAAATAAATCCAGACTGTAATCGCTTGCTCAGGTCATTTGTCAGCTCCAGCAGTTCCTGCCCTGCCAGGATTAGGGTGGCACTCGGTAGCCCTTTAAGCTACGATCTAGTGGTGACCTTCTTAGCACCCGGTTGGGCCAAGGAAGGAAGGGATGTAACAGGTTTCTTAATTTAGACAGGATGGTGCGGGTGAGGAGGCGGCGGGTACCGGTGCCCCGCGCGGATGCTGGGGTTAAGGGCTGCGTGTCCGGTGCGGGGGAGGTGGTGGGACATGAACGTTCACAGCCTTCGTGACCGAGTCTAAAAAAGCCTCATTGTGGGACCAAGTTACCCGTGGGAGGCTGGGCAGGTACTTTGTGCCAGGCGCAGGCTGGCTTTGCCCTGTGTGGCTTGTTTTCTCTTTCTTATTAATTTATAATTTTTATTCCTCTGTAGGCAAATTTAATGGTGGGATTTCTGCAGTGAGGATTCTGACCTGTGTATGCAGAATTATTTCTCTTCGTACTTTGGCAAGCACGTGCTGGGAAGATTATTGAATGCAGTTATCTCATCACAGAACCACAGAGTGATATGGGGTTGGAAGGGACCTCTGGGTCTAGGAGATCAACCCCCTGCCAGGGCAGGTCCACCCAGAGCAGGTTGCCCAGGAACATGTCCAGGCGGGTTTGGAATGTCTCCAGAGAAGGAGACTCCGCCACCTCCCTGGGCAGCCTCTTCCAGGGCTCTGCCACCCTCAAAGTAAAGAAGTTCCTCCTCATGTTTAGGTGGATCTTCTTCTGTTCAAGTTTGTGCCCATTTCCTTTTGCCCTGTCTCTAGGCACCACTGAAAAAAGACCATCCCCATCCTCCTGACACCCACTCTTTAAGTATTTATAGGCATTGATCACATCCCCCCTTAGTCTTCTCCAGACCAAAAAGCCCCAAGTCCCTCAGCCTTTCCTCATCAGAGAGATGTTCTAGTCCCCTCATCATCTGAGCTCAGCTGGCTGTGAGTGGGAACAACTTGAGATAAGATAAATAAATAAAGTTATAAATAAATAAATAAATAAATCCATGAAGGATCAGGTTTTCCAGCAAGAGCCAAATCCTGACATGCCAAATTGCCATTCTTCACGCTGGAGCCTTCCAAGGTGGATGCTGGGTGCTGACCTTCACTGAGAAGCTCCTTCCTCATGTCTGCCCCTGCCAGGCTCACATGGGGATGATTTAGTGGAAGATGAGGTGCTAATTAACCCTTTATGTACAGCCTCATCGCTCTGCCCTGTGGTTACCTGTGCTTTTAAATAAGCAAATTAACTGCATGAAGCTCTCAACCCCTCTGCCAAGACAGCAGGAAGGCTGTGGCGTTTCCAAATGGATTGCATGATGGGCCATTGCCACCAGCTCTACCTGGAAGACCTTCCTGCTCTGGACCTTCCAGCTGACTGCAGTCTGCAAGCAGCAAGTTATGTAGCTCAGTCATTTCTTGGTGTATGAGAAGACCAGGTTATTTGGTGTTATTTAAGGACATGGTGGTGGAGTCTCCATCTCTGGACACATTCAGAACCTGCCTGGACACGTTCCTGTGCAGCCTGCTCTGTGTGGACCTGCCCTGGCAGGGGCTTGGACTAGATGATCTCCAGAGGTCCCTTCCAATCTCGTAGCATTCTGTGATTCTGTGACAGCAAAGTTGAACAGAAAGTAAAAAAAATGTCTTCACGTGGCATATGCGGTCAGTGGGTTGGACTCTGCCTGGTTTGAGACTTAAAATCTTGATAAACCAAAAAAATCTCAAGCGTATATCTAGTTTTAAACCTATTAATTCAGTCAAAACTCTTATGCTCAAAGAAAGCCATGGGTTAATAATACCTTCCCGAGTTAATGATTAAATTCTAGAGCTGAGCTGGTTTCCTGCTATCAACCAAAATGTTTCAGTCTTTTAAGAGCTGAGCAAGCAAATCCATAATGAATGCTGTATCTGAGAGTTAAGGTTTCTGCAAATCTTGATCTTATCAAAATAACATGTCAATTCAAATTACCTGATTTGGGGATTCTTGTTTTGGTTTTTTTTTTTTATTTCTGGATTTGCTTTTTGAAATCATCTATTCCTTAGAGCTTCTCAGGACCTGAAGATAATTCAGATTAAGATAGTGTGTGAATTGAAAATGTAAAATCTTTTCTCATATAACTCCTCATGTAAGCACCACCTGACACAGATGATCACCACAAGTCGTTTCTTTTGCTATGGTCAAGGATAATGCCTGTGCTCAAACCTCAGGTGAAAATGTTTGCAGAAGGAAACCTTAAAAGTTTCTGAGTTGGTCCAGAGGGAAGGTCAGAGCTGCCCCAGCTGGAATGAATTTGTGAAGGCCTCAAGGGAGAGCTCACAGACTTGGAGTGGGGTGGCTTGTATTGAGAGTGAACATTAGGAAAGAATTCTTCCCAGAAAGAGTGGTCGGGCATTGGAATAGGCTGCCCAGGGAGGGGGTTGAGTCACCATCCCTGGATGTGTTTAAGAGAAGATTAGATGCGGTGCTGAGGGATATGGTGTAGGGGAGGACTTTGTAGAGTAGGGTGGATGGTTGGACTCCATGATCCTAAGGGTCTCTTCCAACCTAGATGATTCTATGATTCTATTGACACCTTAACTCCTCCTTAGAGAAACAGGCTGATGGCCAGGACTCCCCTGTTTCTGAACCATCGGGTCCTCACCATCTTGGCTTGGTTTTCCCCATCACCTACAAGGTGAGTTGTCATCCCTGGAGGTATTTAAAAGACATGTAGATGTGGTGCTGAGGGTCATGCTTTAGTGGTAACTTGACAGTGCTGGGTTATTGGTTGGACCTGATGACCTTAAAGGTCTCTTCTAACCAAAACGATTCTATGATTCTAAGGTGTTTTCTGCCTCTCCTGTTAAGAACCAGTTGCTGCCCATTCAAGAATTATTGTACATTATGGAGACAAAGGCCAGGGGACAGGATTTAATGGTAGATGAAAACAGGTTTAAGTGTCTGCCTCAGGATTCAGGTTCTCCACCATAATTTTCTCAGGTTCCCTGGGTGGGCTTCAGCCATCAAAGGTGTCCAGTCAGCCTTGAGGACCTAGACCTGAATTTCTTGGTTCCCAGCCTCTGAAAGGGAATAGTCTTTCTGCTCCAGTTTGAACTGGTGTTATGGCCATGAAGACATTGCTCCGTGAGGTGCTCAGACATTGGGGATGGAAGACGAGTGAGTACCTCGGTGCTGCTCACTCACTGTGTCCTCTCCTAGCCAGATACATCTTTCTGGCTGCATCCCTGAGTACAGGGGCTGGAAAGGGAGTCAGACAGCAGAAGTCAAGGGGACGCCTTAAAATGAAAACACAAAAATATATCTCTCTTTGCACATCTTTTCTCGGCTTCCCTTTGCAGGGCTGTATCAGCCCGTGCTTGATGGGATATGATGGCTCTGACCTTGTCAGATGCATCAAATATGACATGTGAGCATGGATATATATATATATATTTTTTTTTTAAGGAGAGAAATGAGGGTTTGCAAGAAATGCAGAAGAGACAAACAGATGGCCACGTTCCTTCATCAATAAAAATCCAGGCCTGAGATTTGCTTCCAGCTTGGCTTGAATTGGAAATTTCAGGAAATGAGCCAAAAAGTTGCTTATTTTACCGTCCCCCTTCTGTGGCGTTTCAGTATCGTATGTGCTTCTCCCATGAGGCACGGACCTTCTGTAGGCTGTGGTGTGACACAAGTACACAAGTACAGACAGACCTTGTGCTTCCTGGAGAGGTTGGGCTGGATTCCTTGGATTCCTTTCCAGGTGTGCTGTAACATCCAGAGGATGCTGGATGCCACATGCCCTGCACTTATGATGAGCTATGTGGAGCAGGGTGGGTTTTTCTTCTAAAATCCTGTTTGGTTTTTTTTTTTATTTTCTTCTTGAGAGTGGAAGTTCGACTAAAAAAAAAAAAAAAACAGGGTCAGAAGGTCAGTAAGGGTGACGTTGGGGTGGGATGGGTAACCTTGGAGGACTGATCTGGGTCCCCAGCTTTTCTCTGGTAGATGAGTTCTGTAGGGACAACCTCTCAGTGGTGGACTGTTCCTACTGCCTTCACAGGAGAGGGACAAACAGGGACCATGGTATCCTTCATCTTCTGCTTTCCCACACTTTCTTTTATGCCTTATAGTCAAACCTTGTATTCTCCCTTTGCATTTTTCCCGAAAGCCTTGGTTTTCCTGTGCTGTCTGGGAACCAGGACATGGCATCTGTACCCTGTTGACCTCCCATGGGTCATCTCCTCCTCCACATTCACCTTGTCTCGTGTGCTTTGTCATGTCCCATCTTGCCCACAGGCTGTGATTGAGGATTGGACATGTGCCTGAGGTGCCTCGAGCACAGAACCGAAGCCGGGTTGTCTCTGGGGTTCCCCAACAATAGCTTGGAGCAACGGTGTTGGGAAGAGCTTATCCTTAGAAGGGGCTTGTGGTGGCAGTGGTCTCTATGCTGCCCACTTCAGCATGCGCGGCCGTGGGGTGGATGTATGCATTATACTCAAATTTACCCTTCTTCTCAGGTGTTTTCAGCCTGGAGAAGAGCAGACTGAGAGAGGATCTTATCAATGTTTATCAATATCTAAAGGGTGGGTGGCAAGAGGATGGGGTCGGATTCTTCTCAGTAGTGCCTGGGGACAGGACAAGGGGCAACAGGCACAAAGTGGGACATGGGAAATTCCATCTCAACATGAGGAGGAACTTCTTTCCTGTGAGGGTGGCAGAGTCCTGGAAGAGGCTGCCCAGAGAGGTGGTGGAGTCTCCTTCTCTGGAGACATTCAAACCCTCCTGGACACGTTCCTGTGCGACCTGCTCTGGGTGGACCTGCTGTGGCAGGGGGTTGGACTGGATGATCTTCAGAAGTCCCTTCCAACCCCACCATTTTGTGGTTCTGTGATTCCTCCAACACATGAAATACCAAAGATTTTGCCTGAATCATCTTAAGTAACGGTCTCTGCTCTGAAGGTGATGCATGCCTTCAGCAGGGCAGTCTCAGGCCTCGCTGAAGCTGGATGAACTGAGGGTGCCGTTGACACCATAGCCTTGAACAATGACTCTTTGTGGTCAGGAGGGTTAACGATTATAGGAATTAGTGTTTTAAAGGGCAAAAATTTCAAATGCAGTTGTATTTGGAGAAATAACTTAGGAAGGGAATGCTGCCTGGCTTAGATTGACCTCCTACGTGGCTTTGGGGACGTGCACCTTTGGGAGAAACATTGGTAGCAGAGGGGGAAGAGTCTTGTCTTCCAACATCCCAACAAGTTTCCACTCACAGGGGGGCTGGGCTGACTGACCGTGTGCTGCTCCGTGATCTACAGCGTTCATTAAACCACTGTGAGGGTGGTTATCAACCCATGGGCTGCACCTGATGCCCTGATGAGTGGGGAACCATCACCCCGCAATTACCCAAGGGTTCCCAGTCACTTGCTTGTGCCCTTGTATAAAAGAACAAGGAGCTTCTGGTTTTGCTTTGCAAATTTTTTTCCCACTGAATCTCAGTAGCAAGACCCAGCGGGAGTGCTACAGGAGGTGGGAGATGACCCCAGGGGCTGTTGTTTGCAGGTTGAGTTCATTAATTTTGAGAAATGCACACAAAATAAGGACAGGCAGGGTCTGGGGAGCTCAGCTCTGGATCCAGCAGAGGCTCCCTGTGGTCCTCCCAGCTCTGCTCCACGCTGAGCTCAAACTGATATTTTGTTGGACTGAGTCCTAATGCCCCATGTGTCTCTGCTCTGGTGTGTTAAAAAGGAGTGGAAATACACTTTTTTTTCCTCCTCTATTTACATTACAGCTTCCCTAACACCTTACCTGCTTCCTATTATGCTTAGGATGTGGTGTGTTATCACCTGTCTACAGTCCAGTTCAAAAAGCAGCCAAAGAGAAGTTTGTTAGGGCAAAGAGAGGTTAGGGAGCCCGTTTAGCTTTTTGTGATGTTGTTAATTAGCCATTATTTCTTGTCTTACTTCCCCTACAGGCATTCACCAGAGTGCCTGATCGGTGGCCATTGAGACCCACAAAAGTCCTTTTGCTGTCTTCTGGGTTGGGTGGCTCAGCTGTCTTCTGGGTTGGGTGGCTCAGCCCCGTGGTGATGCTCTGGATCTGTTCCTTGTCCCATGTGTATTGATCTTGCTTGTACCCCTCCTGCTGTATCCAAAAAGTCTGCTTTATTCTTCTTTTTTTTTTTTTTTTTTTTCATCATTCACTTGTCATAGCTTCACATGCCTTTATTATTTCTTCTTCCCTCCTGGCATAGGTATCTTCTGCTCATAATCTTCTCAGCCATCTCTGAGCACCGAGGTGGCCTGTTCATTTCAAAGAATTTTGCTTTAAAGGCAGGTGGGATACAGACTCATCCAATTCTTTCTTTCCCCCTGTGTTTTGAAGGGCGTGAAAACACTTGTGTGATCATTCCCCCCCACACGTGCCCCCAACACTCTTTGGCTCTTCTTCTAAAAATCGCATTCCTACTCCTAATGACAAATCCTCCAAAAACAAAGCATCACTCGCACTACACTGCAATTAACAGCCTGCTAATGAAATACTGATAGAAGGAGCTTTGCGGTGATGAGCAGGAGCCCCCGAAGCTCGTTGCTCTTGCTGAGGTGATAACTGGAGGAGGCTCCTGTGGTCTTGGCCAGTTCCTGTGAGGGCACCAGCGTCCTGGCCTGAAAAGACAGACACTTTTGAGGCTGGAGGTAGGACTGACTGTCCCTGCTGAGCAGCTGGTCCCATCCAGGCTGCCCGAGTCCTGACCCCTGCAGGGCTGAGAGTGGGACCTGAATTATAGACAGAAAACAGGCTGGATGGGGCTTTGAGCCACCTGGTGTAGGGGGAGGTGTCCCTGCCATCTCTGGTTCTCCCAGTGCATGTCATTACGTTGTTCAGAGTGGAACAGCTTCAGTGTAGAAGGGTGAAGTGGGGTCACCCCAGTAGGACGCTTGAGGGGAGCAGGGTGCCACATAAATCCCCTGAGGCCAGGGTCCTCTGCCCTTCACCCAAAATCTGCCTGTCCCGTGAGCCTGGAGAAGACAACAGAGCGCATCCCCAGCAGGGCACGGGCTGAGCTGGACTGCAGTGGCCGAGGTATTGGTGAATTCTGCTCAGGAGCTGGGGGATCCCTTCAGAGATGGCTGCAGGCAGGCGGTGAATTAATTTTGGAGAGCCGGAGGGGGGTCCTGCAGGCAGCCAGCTCCTTGTCTCTCCGCAGACACGTAATTAAGATACTCAGCTGAAACACCCCATCTTGCAGTACCTCATCCTGCAGGCAGCACCCGTGCCCTCTCCTTTAGGGCAAGGAGACCTTGGTGGAGGGAGACCATGTGCAGGTGGGTGGGAGGGGCGCAGTACCCTGCTGCCTTTTGGCTGCAAAAGCCAAAGAACGGAGCTTGGAATATCAGCACATCCTCACTTGCAGCGCCGCCCCCTTCTGCGAGATGCTTCCTTTCTTCTTCAACGGTTTGCTGCTTCTCATAGTCTTGAAAATGCATCTATGTTGTTTATCTGACCCTCACACGCGGTCGCAGCCTTTACAGCCCCTGCCTTGGCTCCTATTACAATTTCCAAAGCCTCTTCATTGCCTGGGTCCTCTAACCATTCCACCAGCACCCATGTTTTATGCCTTGGTTATGCCTCCCTTCCTTTTAATTAATTTTTCACAGTACCTTGCTCGTCCCTGTTGCCCTCTTTTATTTAATTTATTGCTCACTAGCCATCATAACCCCTGGGCAAGCCTTTAATTTATCTCTTCCCGCCTCCCGTTGCCCCCCTCTGTCCTTTCCCTTTATTGATTTCTCCAGTTTGATTTCACCCTGTGCTTGCCAGCATCGTCTCCTACTCTTCCTTCCCTCTCAAAATTGCTCAGCTGAATTTCTCCCCCCATGTAGTGACCTTGCTGCTTTGTAATTCCCGGCCCAACAGGGCTGAGATTTGCTGTTTGTTGGGTCCCCACCTCGCTTGGGCTTAGTTTCCACCCCGAGTGTCTCAAAATTAACTCTGGGTAATTCCCAACAAGTCACTGTGATGAGGAAATGGTCCTTTTCCAATGAGCATCCTCCAAATCTGAGAGGTTTGATGGCCACAACCTGATGTAGCTTCTCCACCGAGTTGCCTGCAGGCATGAAGTTGCTTCCAGGAGCAGGGATGGACTCACTAGGTCAGACTCCAGCAGGTTTTAGCTCTGACCAAGGGGAGAAGTTTGCTCTCTCAGCAGCTCTTTATCCCTGCTGTCATCCTGGAGATGAGTGAGTGCAGCTGAACCTGCCCTGGAGAGCCCTTGGCTGCTCACAGCCCTACTCCTTCAGTTCTGAAGCTTTTTCCTGGTTTACATTGAAATGGCAAGGATATTGTGGAAGGGAAGTGGGAATAAATGACTTTTCTTCTGTCTTTTGGCTGCCCTCTGCCCGCCACAGCCCAGCTTGTAGGAGCTGGGTGTCCACAGGCTCAGACAAAGAGGGAACCTTCAGCCTTGCTCTGTGGTGGTGAAGAATTGAATGCTCTTATTTATGGTCCATAAATAAATGGTCCATTTACTCAGAGCCCAGCTCCTGCTGTTACCACAATGGGTTTGGAAAGCACATTGCTGCAGATGCAGGGTTATTTTCTCACCTGTAACCGTGTGATTTGCAGGCAGAGCACAAAAGTGGGAGAAGGTCAGAGGTGGGAAACGTAGCTTTTAAAAACACACAGCAAGGCAAGACCTAGAGCTGTTACCTGCTGTCCTGCAGAACAGGCATAGGACATTGTCACACCGTGGCTCAAAATTGTGATTATCCACAGAGTTCTCCGAGCTGTCCATGTGAAAAAAAGTACTCTGGTTGTATCTGTGCTGGTGTATGTGGTGTCCTTTCCCATGGGACATCATGTAATTGAGCTGGCTACATCAGTTGAGTTGAGTTTGAAATTACTGGTTGAGTTTAAAACTGTCTCTAGCAAAGGGCACGTTTGGATCTGTCACCTCCTGTCTCCCAGGCCATCGGATTGGTAAAAACCTTGAGTATATTGACCTTGGGATCTTGTCACCATACGGGAAATGGGGAAATACAAAGGGCACTGTGTGGGCCATGTAAAGCTTTGAAGACCTCAGCTGGGCAGTGGAGGAGAGGGCTGAGCTCCAGGACACAGTGTGTGGGGATCAGACAGGGCTGCCCAGCCTGGCAGGAGTGGCACCACAGCAAAGGAAGGTCCCATACGTCCTCGTGAAGGTCTGTCCCCGAGAAACCAATTCAACATTGTTGGTTTAAGTGACAGGTTGGTTATAAATAGTTGCAATTCCGTGGTGAGGTGTTGGCATCGCTGTATTTGGCTAGGAAACAAAATATGGGAGCTATGTCATTGAAATAGTCCATGCCCTGGGTGGAGCTAGATGTTGGATTCAGCAGAGGTGGGTAGGATGGGCCCTGAAAAGTGGGAATTCAGCTCTAGCCTAAGGCAGACCTTCGCCCCAATCAGTGTGGTCTGAAGTAAAAGGCCACAGCCATTTGTTGGGCTAGTTAATTCTATTGATTTTATTCCATTAATTCTCTTTTATTCTTTTCTCTTTGTAGTTCTTCCTCTTTTCCATTCTCCCGTCTTCATTTGAGTTTGATGTCATAGATAGGATCATTCTACAAACTCTGAAGGTAGCTCATTTTCCTGATGCTTTCAGGGAAATCTGTAGGTGTCTGCAAAGTGCTGACCCTTTTTCTAAATTAAGAATCTCTCCTTGTCCATCTTCAACATTTTTTATCATTGCGTGGCAAAAGTAGACCAGCTTCCTTCTACCTCTGTTGCTTTATATCTACAGATGCAGAAATATCCTTTTTTCATGCAGAAGGACCCCCCCACCACCACCCACCTTACCAACGTAGAATTTTACAGCAGTTCGGGCTGGGGGATTTTTTTTTTTCCCAATCTATAAAAAGGACCTTTTAAAGATGAAGACCAAGCCTATGAGGACAGGCTGAGAGAGTTGGGGGTGCTGAAGGAAGCTCTGGGGAGACCTTAGAGCCCCTTCCAGTCCCTAAAGGGGCTCCAGGAAAGCTGGGGAGGGACTCTGGATCAGGGAGGGGAGCCATAGGATGACGGGGAAGGGTTTGGCACTGAAAGAGGGGAGATTGAGATGGGATCTGAGGAAGAACTTGTTTGGTGTGAGGGTGGTGAGAGCCTGGCCCAGGTTGCCCAGAGAAGCTGTGGCTGCCCCATCCCTGGAGGGGTTCAAGGCCAGGTTGGAGGGGGCTTGGAGCAAGCTGGTGTGGTGGGAGGTGTCCCTGCCCAGGGCAGGGGGTGGCACTGGATGGGCTTTAATGTCCCTTCTAACCCAAACCATTCTATGATTTTATGGTTTGGGTGATCGCTCTAGTGATACAGCCATATCCATTAGACAAAACTTGAGATTGAAACTTACATGTGCCGAAATAGTCAGGGAATTAGAAACAGAGACAGGTCCTTTTGTCACTGCAGCTTGGACAAGCTTAAAAACTGCTGGAGAGAGCTCCGCTTTTCTGCCAGACCTAGAAAAAGGGGCTGAGTGAAGTTTGTAGCGAGACAGTAACTGACAGACAAGGATGCGTAGCTGTTTGGATAATTTATCTTCTTTTGTGAATTGTGGTTCTTTTGTGAAGCAGTCCGGGTCCCTCCGCGTGGTGATTGATTCAATACATCTGCCTTCCCCCATGAACGACATCTCTTCTCCTCTCCGTGGGCTCTCTGCAAACAAGCAGCTATAAATAAACAACAATCCCTCTGTTTGCAGGGGGTGGAGAGCTGTGCCGGAGCTTTTCCTTTGTACATTGTAAACACACAAAAAAAGGACAATTAAGGAATGCTGTAAGTCAAAGCCGTACGGAAACGGGGAGCGCACGCTGATGCTGCCTCGTGGCACGTGAAACCTGCAGTACTGTAACAGCACTTGATAATATTTTATAGTTTGGGGGGAAAAAAATGGATATGAGCATGGAGAGTTTATAATAAGGAAGAGGCAAGCCTTTCAGTGAGATTTTTTTTTTTTTTTCTTATGGCCACGGGCAGAGTATAAATGTTGGCACTGGTGGTCCTGGAGGTTCAAGACTCAATGGCCTGGTAAAAGCGATGCACCGAGCGAGGGGTGGAAGAAGCTGCTGTTGCCTTTACCAGCTGTGGAAGGTCTGCTGGTGGCCATTTGTGGGGAGATTTGGGGAAAAAGAAGGTTGTTTGTTGGGGCTCGGTGCTGTGAGCTGCAGGTGAAAGCTGTGGCAATGACAGGGAGGAAATTAAGGGTTGCACGTTGTAGGCAGCATTAACTGGAGCTGCTGGAAAGTTTGAGGAGCGATGTAAAATTTGAGTTCTTCTCTGATTTTTGGCTTTAGGACTCTGCGATGAGGGAAATCCTGTGCATACGGGGCATGGGCACCCTCGGCACGGGAGGGTGAGTTGATGGATCACCCCCTGGCCAGTGCACCCTACTGGGGCCACCAGGGCAGCATGAGGGCTTGCAAACACTAGTGTGGTGGTTACCATCGTCTCTAAAAGGATTTCCCAACCAATGGGTTATAAAAAGTGCCTCATTTTGTGTAAAAAGAACGTGTTTAAACATTTAACCCACGGCTGTCCTGCTGGGGTTTTCCAAATCAGGCTCAGGCAACGTTGCTGGCTATTTCCCAATGACTTTTCAGGGAACCACTCACTCTGCACTGCAATCCCAGAAGGATGCGAGATGCTTGTGGCTACAGATAAGTCAACAGTAAATGCTTTTATCAGAAAGAGAGGCTGGTCTTCTGTTGGTCTCGGTATCTGGCCACATGGGTTTTTATTCCAATTGTTAGCGTAGAAACGAACACATAACCATTCTCCTTGGTTATATGTGGTGCTTTATTGCGAGCTCGGGAACCAGGGGTCCGCACCCAAATCTGGTTCGAAAATCGTTTTGTCACATACACATTTTATACTCTACTGATTACATCATCTTATGCATATTAATCAGGTATTGCTACATTTGCTAATACATATGCATTACAGATTGCCTCATCTTATTGCAACATCAGCCTCCTTCTTTTACGCATGCTCGTTTCCCCTCTAGTGGTCGTCGGTGGTCTTTGTGATGAAGTAAGACGTCTTCCTCAGATGAAGTAAGACGTCTTCCTCACTGTGTACTTTTCACCTTTCCTCATTCTGGTCCATTTCCAGGTTCAGTTTCAGATACCAATCTCCTCCTTATTCTTCTTAACTTTTCAGGCATATCCTTAGCTCTTGTGGTGTACCGCCTCTCTCGTTTATCTGAATGCTTCAATGATCACATAGCATGCCCCGTTCCCATCACCACAGTTACAGAGTTAATCATAAACTTTATAATTCTAGCTTTAGATGTTCTGTTAGTTACAGAACTGTCAGTTACAGTACACACTCTTCTATAGTTAGATGTTCCTACATATTCTTTAATCACAACGTTTAATCACAAATGCTATAGCAGCTTAACTTCACAGCTCCGTTTTAGCTTCGTGTTCCAACACAATGAGCATCACTTCAAAAAGGCGAAGGTCAGGGGTGCGCCCGGCTGTTCAGCAGGTCTTGGGTTAATTTGTGGCACAAGTGGCAAATATCGGGGCCATCTGCCTGGTCGGAACGGACCTCAGAGGTAAAACCAGGCAGCATTGGTTTTATTTCTTTGGAGTAGTAACTGAAAGCAAGCTTGGCCCTGTTTGCCTCAAAGCGGGTGGAGGTGCAGATGCTGGGAGCGGGGTTAGGACACGAGTGAGTGCGTCGGGGTTGTTTCTCTGTGATTTTTATAGGGCTGTTTTTCTAAGAGAAATGACCCCGGAAAACGCTTCCCTGAGCTTTTCTTTACAGCGGTGGCATTTCTTCCTCCTAAGCGTTTTTCCACAGAGCTGTCTCCTCGGTAAACTGTAATCCATAGATCAGAAGTTCCATCCCACAGCCGCGTGTGGCATGAAAATCCTTCAGCATCCCTTATCAGCATCTAATTCAATTGCAAGAGAAAACAAAGCCACGGGAGGGGCTCTGCCTGCTGCTCACCACTGTCCTGTCTGCCCTTTGTCTGCCCTTCCAGTCCTACCGCTCCTCATGGTGGCATCAGAGGGAGATGTGGCACCTAGTGTAGGCAGGGACCTGCCCGGTGGCAGCTCTACGTGCAGACTGGTAAAGCATCTCCTTGGGACAGCACCACTTTGGAGCACAGCAGACCAGGCACAGCACCTCGGATGTGAGATGTAGGGGTCAGTGTCACGGTGGCTGAGGTGGAAAATTCCTTTTTTATCAATGCTGAGCAATATCTAAAGGGTGGGTGGCAAGAGGATGGGGCCAGACTGATCTCAGTGGTGCCTGGGGACAGGACAAGGGGCAATGGGGAAAAACTAGAACATGGGAAATTCCATCTCAACACGAGGAAAAAATCCTTTACTTTGATGGGGGCAGAGCCCTGGAAGAGGCTGCCCAGAGAGGTGGTGGAGTCTCCTTCTCTGGAGACATTCCAAACCCACCTGGACATGTTCCTGTGCAACCTGCTTTGGGTGGACCTGCTCTGGCAGGGGGTTGGACTGGATGATCTCCAGAGGTCACTTCCAACCCAGACCAGTCTGTGGTTCTGTGAAACTTCTTGGGAAGGCAAGACAGGGAGCAAAGATGTAGCCCTGAGAAGTGCATGAGGTCCATAATAGTGACCAGACATCACATTAATGCTATGAAAATAGGCCCATGGAGATGCTGGGAGGGCTGGAGCCCCTCTGCTGGGAGGACAGGCTGAGAGAGTTGGGAGGGTTCAGCCTGGAGAAGAGAAGGCTCCGGGGAGACCTTCCAGCCCCTTCCAGTCCCTCAAGGGGCTCCAGGAGAGATGGGGAGGGACTCTGGATCAGGGAGGGGAGCCATAGGAGGAGGGGGAAGGGTTTGACTCTGAAAGAGGGGAGATTGAGATGAGATGTGGGGAAGAAGTTCTTTGGTGTGAGGGTGGTGAGAGCCTGGCCCAGGTTGCCCAGAGAAGCTGTGGCTGCCCCATCCCTGGAGGGGTTCAAGGCCAGGTTGGAGGGGGCTTGGAGCAAGCTGGTGTGGTGGGAGGTGTCCCTGCCCAGGGCAGGGGGTGGCACTGGATGGGCTTTAAGGTCCCTTCCAACTCTAACCATTCAATGATTCTGTAAAAATAGGATGCCTCCTACTGCTCTGCAGACCGGCTTCTGATCTGGTCAGTGAGACCTTCTCACGTATGCCTTCCTTTCTCTGTTCCTCAGTCCTTGTGCTCCACCTAACCTCATTCCACTTACAGAAATAGTTCTGCAGTGTCTACAGTGGTGCTTCAGTCCCTGGGGCATGATTTGGGCTTCTTTGCCTTCATCTTTTGTGGAATCTGTGTCTGCTCCCACAGTGGTGTGGTGAAGCTCGTTCCCAGGCAGCACCATCGCCAAACTGGAGGAACATACGCCTGTTTCCAGCTGACTTGTGCTTTCTTCTTAAGCCTTGGCATTAATATCAAACTTGCAAAATTGCAAGGCATTAGGTTTTTATAGAGACGCTGCTCTTTGTGTGACGAGGCAGCTGATGGAAGTCTTAATGCTGCAGGTGGTGTGCTGCCAATCCATCTAAAGCCGGGCTGTATTAGCGCTCCGGTGTCAGGAATATCCCTCTGAGGGAGAGCTTGGGAAAGCAGAGAAGCATTGCCTTTGTGTCTGGGCGTGTGTGTGCATGCTGCTCTCCTGACTCCCTGTTTGAATTTGCAAAGAGTCTGTCACATTAATAATGCCTCCTGTGGATTTGGATATTACTGTGAAAAAAAAATGGAAAAAAAGAATAACATCCCATTTCCAGAAATGTCAGGTTGCAAGACGGCCGCCGAGGGGAGAGGAGGGGACACAGCAAGGTGGCCATTCCCAGCTGTCCCCATTGGGTTGTGGCTGCAGAATTGGAGGGCACTCAGTAACTACCAGCCCCATCTGATGAAGATGCTCGCTTCTTTTTCCTCTACCCTCTTCCATACTCATCTTCTCCTTTTTCTGGTGTGAGATGAGACCATGGGCAAGTGTGGCTGTAGCCAGTTCTGGGGTCCTGAGCCTCCCTGGAGGTTGGGGACCTTCCTTGGGGGGTCCCATATCCAGACATTTTCCATGGGGGCAGTGGAAGGGATGCACGGACATCTGAAGTGAGATTTGGGCTGCTACCTCCACTACCTTCTTTTTGGTATCAAGAATCTGCTTTCTTTTGGACCACTTCTATTTTTCAGTCCTAAAAATAATCCCCAACAGTAGGCAGGAAACAAAACGAATAATTTATAAAATGAAACTGTTGTGGTTATTGTGGATGATAGCATTTGGTTGGAAAATTCTTTTCTTCTTTTCTCACTAGAATGCTCCGTAGTGAACAGGCTGGTTTTCCCCCACCTTGTTCCAGTCTCACCATTCCCTCACCCTCTGCACGATCCGTGGCTTCTCTCCGTGTTTAAAGGCAGGAGCCCAGCTGGGATGGAGGGGCTGGGGAGAGAGGGAGAGAGGTGTCTCCCTAAAAACAGCAACAGTGATGGATCAGCCTTTGGGGTGGGATGAGCGGTTAGGGCAGAGCATGCCAGTGGATAAATGCACAATATGTTACGTGAACTAACTTGGTGATTCTCAGTTAATGCCCTAATTGCCTTTTTTTTTATTATTTTTTTTTAATTATTGACTCCAAAATTACCGAGCTGAGTTGCAAATGCTATGGAATATAAAATTGAAGGACTCCTTATTGACATTTTGGAATTACGAATTATGTTTGTTGTGAAAAAATGAGAAACTGTCTGTTTAATTGGTTGTAGGTTGCAATTTGTGTGCACTTAGGTAAGAAAAATACAGCTATCTGGGGGACCATTAAAGATCCCTTTCCTTTGAGTCAGCAAAGTTCAGAGCTGGGAAGGAAACCGATCCATATTCTATAAAACTTCAAACTAACGAGTAGCTCGGTCCAAGGGATTGCTCTTGGCCGAGTGAGAGATGCGTCGGCTCGGTCGGGCTTGTGGTGGGACAGACAGAGAGAGGAGGATGGAGCTTTTGGATTTTCAAACCTCATAAAGAAAAAAGCAGAGTTATCTCCCAGCTAAGGTGGCCTGACCTTTCTTGGCATCCCCCTTGTGAAATGTGGGGTGGGTCAGAAGTTTCTGGCTTCAAGGAGTAATTTGGGATTCATCTCTCCTAAAAGATAGTTGTCAAAAGCTGACCTGCATATCCAGGGTGCCTGTCTGGCCTGGAGATGAAAGCAGTGATTCCTCCCTTCTCACATGGACTTCCCAAGAAAAGGGAAGTCTAAGTTGCCCTCAGCTAAAGCAGCTCTTGTTTCCTGCACCCGTGGAGGAACGTGAAACCCATCACATGGAACGAAGCCGTGACCCCCACTGAAGACTCTGGAGGAAGAGGAGGTCTCCAGAGCAGAACTGCCCTGGTCCAGTGCCCCAACGTCATGGACTAAACAGGCACGTGTCTCAACCCGGAGCGGGGTCTCTGCTCTCCAAACTAGCTTCCCCCAGGGGGGTAACCCAACGGTGGTGTCCTCCTGACAAAGCCCTTGGAAACACACTGCTGAAAGCTTGCTAGTGCAGAATGATTTGTTGACACCATTAATTGGAAGTGAAGCTTGTGCTTCGGGCAGCAGAAGCCTCTGGAGATTAAAGATCAACATTTAGACTAAGAAAGGGCTCTGCTGTTACTCACTTGGTGAATCACAGTATTTGGCACAGGAGATATTTGGCAGAGAAGGAGATCGGGGCTGTCTGGTGTCATCATTTTCTGTCGGTGAAGAGGAGGAGGGAGATGAGGAGGGTATTTGGTGTAAGAGCATGGCAGTGAAATGAGATATGGAGAAGTGAAGAGCTGAGGAAAAGGCATACATGAATAGAAACTCGGGTTTCATGACTGCTTTCCCCTCTACAGCACGTTGCCTTCTTGTGTCCCCTTACTAAGAGCGTCTCCATGTGCCATGTGGGTACAGCAGGGTCCTGCCTGCGTCTCACTGCAACGTGGCTGTTCTCTCCTGAAGATCAGGCATCTGCCATCTCTACCTTGTCACCAAGCTGTCTCCTGTCCTGGTGGACACCAAGGTGATGCTGAGGTAGATAGCCCTCATCTTCAGCTGGTGGCAGTTGCTGTAGTTCTTGCAGGACAAGCAAGACAGGTCCACCCTGCCAAAAGCCCTGCAGCTCCCCTGGGGTCTGTGGAGTGGTGTCCCTGTGGCCTCTGAGTCTGCTGTAGTTTTAAGGGTTTGTAACTGTAAAGTGAATGATGGTGTTGGGGCAAGATAGAAAAAGACAAAGCTCCATCCCTCCATACCTCTGCCATGTTCAATGTTGGGAGGCACTCTTCAACACAGAATCATAGAATCATGGAATGGTTTGGGTGGGAAGGGAGCTTAAAGACAATCCAGTTGCACCCCCTGCCCTGGGCAGGGACACCTCCCACCACACCAGGTTGCTCCAAGCCCCCTCCAACCTGGCCTTGAACCCCTCCAGGGATGGGGCAGCCACAGCTTCTCTGGGCAACCTGGGCCAGGCTCTCACCATGCTCACACCAAAGAACTTCTTCCCCACATCTCATCTCAATCTCCCCTCTTTCAGTTTAAAACCCTTTCCCCTCATCCTATGGCTCCCCTCCCTGATCCAGAGTCCCTCCCCATCTCTCCTAGAGCCCCTTGAGGGACTGGAAGGGGCTCCAAGGTCTCCTTGGAGCCGTCTCTTCTCCAGGCTGAACCCCCCCAACTCTCTCAGCCTGTCCTCATAGGAGAGGGGCTCCAGCCCTCCCAGCATCTCTGGGGCCTCCTCTGGCCCCGCTCCAACAGCTCCATGTCCTTCTGCTGTTGGTGGCCCCAGAGCTGGAGGCAGC
>JAHREE010000553.1:3820068-3835704 GCA_033628505.1 Tringa tobata
GGGGGGGGGGGGGGAGGGGGTGTCTCCCCAAAGCGGAGCAGAGGGGCAGAATCCCCCCCCTCTCCCTGGTGGCCACGCTGCTGGGGATGCAGCCCAGGATGCGGGGGGGCTTTCTGGGCTGTGAGTGCCCATTGCTGGCTCATCCACCACCGCCCCCAAGTCCTTCTCCTCAGGGCTGCTCTCAATCCATTCTCCTCCCAACCTGTATCTGTGCCTGGGATTGCTGTGACCCAGGTGCAGGACCTTAGCGAGGTGGAACAGGCGATGGAAGGAGGGGTTGTTCACAGGGTGTACACCAGGACACTGCTCTCCTGCAGGCCTTTTCCTCACCCCGTGGCTTTGCGAGCTCGCAGAGCAGTTTGCCTCTTCGGGCTCCGTGTTCATGATCCTTCCAGGCCATCTCTGCATCTCTCCGGACGCCGGGGCAGAGGATCACCTCTGGACCACTCTGCCCAACGTGGGGTTGTGTGGCAGCGTTGAACCTCTGGCTTCAAAGAGAACTTTGCCATTGACTTTGGTGTTTGTTGTATCGAGCCGCAGCCGGAGAGTGTTAAATCCTTACCATCCCACTGCAAACACCTTTAAAACAATATATAATTAATAGTAATACCTCCTGCCCCGGAGCTGAGATTTAGTTGACGAGCAACTCTAAGTTCCTCCTGTGGTTTATTTATATTTTTTTTTCTTTTTTTTTTTTTACTATTTGTTTTAACCAGATCTAATCAATGCTCGAAAGGGCAGAGCGGCAGCGTTATTTATTTATGGTGGGAGCAGCGCAGCAAACAGTCTATCACTTTGCAGTTTGCTGACCAACGCTCCAGATAATCAGCATTTTTTTTCCCACTCTCTGTGCAGGGAAGTCCTGCGGAGTCCAATACATCAATAATGCAGTGATCACAGGGTTTGATGGGATGTCCACCTTTCAGAGGTGTCTTAGCTCTCCGTAGCAGTAACACTGGGGGGTTTTTGTTCTACAGAACAAAAATAAAAAAGGGTGAGTTTTAATTCCAGTTTTTTAGGTTAAAAATTACTTTTTCAGAGCAGAGTGTCATAGGAAGTATTTTATTTCAAAGCTGTCTTGTTTTTAATAAGAAGAATGAAAGCTGTAACATTTACTGAGAACCAGTAAATTGTAACTTGGGGTTTTAATCTAAGAAAAAAGGACGTAGTGGATATATTTTTCTCCAAGCTTTGTGGTTTCATTTCACATATTTCATGGAAAAACCTTTTCCCCTTCCTGACCGGCTGCTCGCTGGCACTGTTAGGCGCGGGGTAATTATCTAATTGATTTGAGAGGACTCCTTTGCGAGGCCATGCCCTGTGGGTCGGCCGTTTGTCCTGACCCAGGGCAGTGTGTCTGGCTCCCCCCAGGCGGCCGCTCTCACTCCAGCCAACGCTTGTGCATCTCCTTGGGAAGGATCTCTTTGCATGGTGCACGCTCGTTCTTCAAGGGCAAAATTTGCTTTCAAGCCCCGCCAAGAACAGCGTGGGCTGCTGAAGGTGAGAGTGACAAATTGGCACGTGGGGAATAAACTGGCGTCCTTGAAGGCCATTGCCAATGCCCAGCCTTTCCCCAGATGGAACACAAACCTGGGCACAGTGCTTTTGAAGATCACAGCTTATTAAATGCCCTCCTTGGGATGCTGAAAACATTTTCTTGTTTCCCTAACGAGGTGGTTCACCCCGTCCCCCAATCCTTCGTGCCACTCTGTGCCCCTGCGGCCTTTCTCCTCAACTGGTTCCCATTTATCCACCTCCTAATTAGCACTAATTGCTTTGTGTCATGGAACCATAGAATTATTATGGTTGGAAGAGACCCTTAAGATCATCGAGTCCCACCATTAACCCAACACTGCCAAGTTATCACTAAACCATGTTCCTCATTGCCACATCTTTTAAATCCCTCCAGGGATGGTGACTCCACCACTTCCCTGGGCGGCCTGTTCCAAAGTTTGACAACCCTTTTGGTGAAGAAATTGTTCCTAATATCCATCCTAAACCTGCCCTGGTGCAACTTGAGGCCGTTTCCTCTTGTCCCATCGCCTGTTCCTTGGGAGAAGAGACCAACCCCCCCTGGCTACACCCTCCTTTCAGGGAGTTGGAGAGAGCGAGAAGGTCTCCCCTCAGCCTCCTTTTCTCCAGGCTGAACACCCCCAGCTCCCTCAGCCGCTCCTCACAAGACTTGTGCTCCAGACCCCTCACCAGCTCCGTTGCCCTTCTCTGGACACGTGTCCCGGGTGGCCGGGCTGGAGTCCCCCCTGGATCCAAGCATGGGCTTTCATTCCCCTGTGACATAGGCAGGAGCCTGATGTGGGACAGCCCATGATGCTCAAATCTGACATCTCTGGTATTTCCCACCCCCAGGACAGGGATCAGCAGCAACCTCTGGCATTTTGCAGGGGTGGGAACAACTGGTGTCAGTGGAGACTTCTCCAAGACCTGCCATCTCTTGGCTCGAACAGCCAAAAGGAGCCTTGCCCAGGAGGACTCATGGATCGTACCCACAGAAAGATATTTTTTTTAAGCCTCTCACTTTGAGCTGGGCTTTTCCAGAAGGGAGTTATTTGCTGCTCGTGTGTCCTCTCCACTCAGGGCTGGATTTGGGGCAATCCCAGGAGCATCCTTTCAGTCAAGACCAGCCCCATGGCAGCAAGGAGCAACCTGAGGATGTCCCCAGGAGGGTACCCTGAAGTCTCCCCAGGCATGTCACCCCTGTGGAAGAAGACCCGTTGGCCTTTGCTGGGGCTCTGGCTGTTGAGGAGCAGCCTCAGATGTGCAGCTACCTAATGATCCACCTCCCGATGAGTCTGTTCATGGTTCGTGGGACAGTCGGGGTGTAAAGCACAAATATTTGCTCTGTCGAGCAGCACTTAGCAGCCTGTGGGTAAATATTATTAGAGCAGTGAGTGGCAGTGACTCTATTAATACAGTCCCAGAGACACGGGCGCATCCTTGGCCGGCATGAAGGAGCCCTGGGCTGAGCAGAGCAGCCCCTGCCCAGCTGAGGATCGGGCTCCCCAGTTCCCCCACAGAGCCCCCCACAGTCCTTTGAGGGGTGGCTCTGTGGCCTTGAGGGACAGAAGAAACACATCTTCCTCGTTTCTTCAGCCTCTGGAGAAATAACCACAGTGGGTCTTCATCGCCCCTGGAAATGGTCTGTAGAGGAGATGACCCCCCAGAAGCAGATACCCCACTGATTCCAGCTGGGGCTCCCAGAATATGCCACTCACGTGCATGGATCGGTCCATGATTTTCCATCACTGGGGCAGAGGGTGGGGTCTGTGGTGGTTGCCCCCCCAGTTCAAGAAGGACAGGGAACTACTGGAGAGAGTCCAGCTGGGGGCTATGAAGATGGTCAGGGACTGGAGCATCTCTCTCCTGAGGAAAGGCTGAGAGACCTGGGGCTGTTCAGCTGGAGAAGGGCGCTCTGAGAGGGGATCTCGTCGATGCTGAGCAGTATCTAAAGGGTGGGTGGCAAGAGGATGGGGTCAAACTCTTCTCAGTGGTGCCCAGTGACAGGACAAGGGGCAACGGGCACAAACTGGAAGACGTGAAATTCCATCTCAATGTGAGGAAAAACTTCTTTCCTGTGAGGGTGGCAGAGCCCTGGAAGAGGCTGCCCAGAGAGGTGGTGGAGTCGTCTCCTCTGGAGACATTCAAACCCACCTGGACATGTTCCTGTGGGACCTGCTCTGGGTGACCCTGCTCTGGCCAGGGGTTGTACTAGATGATCTCCAGAGGTTCCTTCCAACCCCGTATCATTCTGTGATTCTGTGCAGCGGCTGAGCCAGGGGTGGGATGGTAAGTGCAGAGAGCAGGGGGGTGACCATGCACTGACCTCGGTGGGAAGCCTGTGCCTGCTGGGACCTCCAGCTGGGGAGGACCAGGCAGCCTGTTTGGTGATGGGGGGAGGAGAAGCAGCAGGGAAGGGCTCACACACATCTCACTCCATAACGGTTGCATCAAAGGAGGAAACTTGGATTTCAGTGAGAGGGTTTGCAGTATCTCTGTAGCACATAGATCAATAATACGATGCGCAGCAGCTGCTATCAGTAAAGTGTGTCGACGAGCCTCATTAACGTTGGCTTATGAACGCAGTTGAGTGTAATTGTTCACTGTACTTAAAAACCAGAACCAGGAGAAATTGCCAGAATATATCCTCTGGGTGTGAAATGCTGGAAATAATGGAGCCGAGGGGTAGACATTCGTGTTTAGAGCGGTGTGAAGAAAGCGGGGCTGTGATTTAAGGAAGCAAATAAAACATTTCACCTGGTGCTGCGGTTTTACGCAGACCGTGAAGTGCTTACAGCTTCTTCTGCTCTCCAGCGAAGTGTGTAGCAGAGGCAGAGGAGATGGACTCTGTCAGGGCTGGGGTTCACGATGTGGGGGTCCCCAGCTGATATCCCCCGGCAGGATGGCATCTATGTCAACCTGCTGCCTCCGAGTGATGGGAGGGTGTCCCTGGGGATAGATTTACTTCAGAGGAAGCCTGGAGGCATTTCTAGGGTGTTGGCATCGGCCCATCACCATCATTCCACCGCTGCTTCTGCCTCCTGGTGTTCACTCACAGTCTGTCCCAGCTGTGGCCAGGGCTGAGCCCGGGAACCTGTGCGTGATTAAAGTATCTCTTTCAAAAAGAAATGCAGTTAAGATGTCAACAGCCAAAGGCTCTCCTACTCCCCTCCCTGTCACTTGTGCCAGTGGTTAATCATCTCCCTGTTAAAATTTGCGCCCTTTGTCTCATTTGAATTGGTCGGGCTTCGCCTTGCAACCATTTATTCCTGTTCTGTCTTTACCCTTTTGATTAAAGAGCCCTTTCGTATCCGTTATTGTCTGCAGATGAAAGTTCTTCCACAGAGTAATCACATCACTTTCCCATCTCCTTTCGGATAAGCTAAACAGAACAAAGTCTTTAATTTTCTCTTTGTCAAGCATTTTTCTTCAGCCCTCGAATCATCTTTGTGGCTGGATTCTCCACTTTCTCCCCTTTTTTTTTTTTTTTTTTTAAATCCGTAAAATGCAGATGTTGAATTGGGTGTTTACGTTTTCGAATCAGAAGCACAAAAGTCCTGCCGAGCCTCCAGCCCTGAGCGTGGAGACTTGCCCATCCCATGGTCTGGATCTCACCCTCTGCCATCCAGCCCCCCGACCTCTTGTTGAGACCCCCCAACAAGCTTCTTGAGCAGGGAGCCCCCAGACACCCGGGACTGAGGATCCCAAGAGCCAGCAGGAGGATGCAGCACGGGTCTGAGCAGGGTCCACGTCTTCCAACCAGCCTTGTGAGAAGGCAAGAAGGCCTTCCTCACCTCCAGGTTGTGGTCTTTGCACTGATGGGCACCCATCTACCCTCTGGGCTGCAAGCACCAAACCTGTCCTCTTGCTGGCCACCTTCTTGTGTAGCAGGAATGAATTTTGGATATTGGAAGAGACCTGGCCAAGGCTTTGCGGGGTGGTCATTCAAAGCCCTGCTGCTCTTCAGTCTTCCAGCAAGCAAAGAGAATCCCTCTTGTCCATCTGTAGAGCCACAGCAAGCACCGCCGAGGTCCGTGTTGCTATCTCTATGGCTGAGATCAGTATCTGTCCCCACCAGCCTGTGCTGACCCATTGGTGTGGTCGGTTATCTCATGATTATACCCATCGACCCCTTTGGATGAGGAATGGGAGACTGCCCAGAGCAATCCTTCTCAGTGAGCAGCCTGAGTCTGGACCAACAGCTCAGCGCTGGCTCTGCTCCACCAGTAAATCCCAGTCTGTGCACCTCCTGTTGAAGACGCAGAATGAATTTCAGTTTAAAATAACCTCAACCCATTTATTATTGCCTTTGTAAATAAGCCCTTGGAGGAGAATGTGGGTCAAGACCTGGCTCAGTTTTGGCAATATCATTTTGAGGTGAGATCTTCTTAGACTGAATCAGTGTGAGTTACTTACCAGTTGATGTAAGACTTTTCTTCACATAAGAAAGCCAGGACAGATACAACATCTGATACAATTTCTGATCTGGTGCCCCACCAAAGTCGTCAGCCATGGCTCTTTAACCCCTCTGAGAAAGGCCAGCTCAAGATCAGGTGCAGACAGGAATTTATATTGATCTGAAGTTTTTATTTAATCATAGAATCACAGAATGGTTTGGGTTGGAAGGGACCTTAAAGCCCATCCAGTGCCACCAGTGCCACCCCCTGCCCTGGGCAGGGACACCTCCCACCACACCAGGTCGCCCTGTCCAACCTGGCCTTGAACCCCTCCAGGGATGGAGCAGCCACAGCTTCTCTGGGCAACCTGGGCCAGGCTCTCACCACCCTCACACCAAACAAGTTCTTCCCCAGATCTCATCTCAATCTCCCCTTGTTCAGTTTAAAACCCTTCCCCCTCCTCCTATGGTTCCCCTCCCTGACCAAGAGTCCCTCCCCAGCTTTCATGGAGCCCCTTGAGGGGCTTTAGGTACTGGGGCCTTGTTCCCTGGTGCTTTGGTGGCATTACTTCTTTCCCTTGGTTGTTCTGGGGACATGCTGTGGGGACAAGGGTGGGTAGGTGGGCAGTGGTGTTCACCCAAACCCTCACTGAGTGTCTATCATTCTGGAACCACCAGACTCCCTGTGCGGAGTCATGCACCCAAGGCCAGCACCACCAAGGACTGAGGGGACCTCCAGCTCTACATGGGCATTTTGCTTTCTGATCCTCCCATCAGAATACTCGGGGGAGGAAAGGAGAGACCCAAAGTGACCCAAGCTTTTCTGAAACTTTCTCAGAAGTTGCCACAATAGCTGTTGGTTGCTTCCTGGCTCCTCCAGCCTGGTTCACCCAAGAGGAGGCTTTTCCTGATGGTGAAGATACCCAGGGAAAGCAGACGGCAGGAGGCAACACTCTGGTAGTGCAGTCATTATAGCAGGTGGAAATCTGGGGTATCCTCTTGAAATCAAAGGAACTGTGGGACTCTGCAGACACTGGGGACCAAGCCCCTTCATAAATTCTCCTGTCACCCTCTCGGAGCCATTCCAGAGATGGTGCATCCTCGTTTCTTTTCAGCAAACCTTACAGTGCACCCAAAGAGGGGTTATATTTGCATAATCTTCACTTTTTCTTTTTTTTTTTGATCACTCTCTCATGATTTTTGAAAGCTTAGATATCTGAAGCACTTAGCTCTGTGTTGAGTGTCTCATTAAATTTCAGAACCCTGCTTTCCTGGGCTCTGTTAATTAGGCACTTGATCGAAAGTCTAAATCTGAAGGTTTGGGTATCGACTACAGCTTTGCTAACCTAAGGTGATCTGTTCAGTGTGGTTAAAGCTTACCCAGCCAATTTCTTTTCTTAACATCCTTCACCCTGCTATTAAACAGGCATCACAAGATTGCTGGAAAACCCTTGTGTTTCTACTGCGTTGGCTGGAGAGAGCCTCTAAGATTTATTTTAGCTCTTGAGCTGTGTTGTCACTCGAGTTTTCTGCTGCAGTTGTTGGTTAATAAAGGCTGTCTTTCCGTTGAGCAGGCAGCAATTAATGACCAGCAAGAATTTTGTCTTCAGTGCTGGAGTAGCCTGTCGGGTGTTTTGGCTGGTTTTTATTTGATGTACTGTAGAGCATTTCATGCATTTGCATAACAAACAAGGAGCCCGCTGTCAGATGCCAACGGGCTTTTGCTATCTGCAGTGTAGGCTTCAGTATTTTCATCTGCCTGCTATTTAGAGCCAGTCTCCCCACAGACACATGGGTTTTCTAGGTGGGAGTCAGGTTCCTCATGGCATGGTGGACCTCACCCTGTGGATCACACGCTGATGCTCCTTGATCCAAGCAGTTACGGGGTGTGTGACAAGGACACTGGGCAGCCAAAAGCCTGGTTTGCTGGCATATGCTGCTCCTCCACCCTGCGTTGCTTTCACATCAACCACCGAGAGAAACCAGAGCAGATGGAGGGGAGCAGAAGGACAGGCGGTGTGACAGGTCCGTGCTCTGCGCTGAGCCTGCACTGCCAGGCTGTGAGGAGGAGGAGGAGGCAGAGGAATACTCCCAGAATGAGCCGTGCTGGCTGCGTGGCTTGGGCTGGAGAGAAGCAGATGCTGCTGGGTTAGAAGCACCTGGCGTGGAGGTCCCAGGAGAGAGCAAGGCTGGGTGATGGGAGACCTCCAGGGCAGCAAATCTCAGGGAGATGTTTGCAGGTGGGTCACTGCTTTGGGTTTGTGTGTGCCCCCCCCCCCCATTTCTGCCAGCCACATGTCCCTGAGACATCACCCACCTTTGGAACTGGTGGCCAACTCCTTAAGCAAGTGCCATTTCGGGGGGGGAGCTGTACCCACTAATTCTCCCACTTTCTGCTTCCCAGAGCTGCTCAAATCGAGCCATAATCTCCCCGTACAGGTCAGGCCATACAGCTCACCTCGCTGGGGATTGCTGTCCCACGCTGGGTTTTGAAAGGAATGACTTCTTCTGGGTTTTGTTGTTCTACGCTCTCCTTCTCTATCTCCTAATTGCTTTCTTTAAATTGTCTCCTGCAATTGGTGTGTTCCAGCTGCTCCAGTATCTGCTGTAGGTTGCACATCTCCTCTCTCTGAGCCTTTTTCCTTCCCACCCTTCTCCTCCCCCCAGCTCATACCAGCTTCTTTCAATTAGTTGTCCCAGAAGACCTTCCTTGGCATGCCCCGTTTTGTCCCGACAAAGGTGGCAATCAAGGTAGACTGTAATTTAATTGAATTTTCTTCTGAAGCTTTAAGTGGGATAATCCTAAAGCTTAGTCTCGCCTCTGAATCACAGCTAATGGCTTTGGTCACTTGTGAAGGGGTTTTTTTTGTTTTGTTTTGTTTTGATTTTTTTAGCTTCTTGGTCTAATTCTAATCTCTCATTCTTTACCATCTTTGCTCCTGACAAATATTTCTGACCTGGTTGTAGGCAGGGGATTGCTAAGACTGCGCAGCCCCCTCCCCGAGCAGCCCTCCGCACGTGTGTGTGTAAGCAGAAAGACTCAAAAATGGCTTTGCAGGTGAAAAATATAGCATGCAATTGTAGCATTCGTATTTTCTGAAGGTAGTGGGCATTTTCTGTTCATCTCTACCCAGACTTTAAAACGCTTTAAAAAGGGACAATGGTGCAAACGTGTTGCAGAACTGTGTCCGAAGTTAAAAAAAAAAAAAGAAGAAGAAGAATAAGAAGAATTGAGCAGCCCCCAGTGTGGTTTTTCTGTTTGCTTCTTGGCCTTTGTAAAAGTCTTTCTAGGGCAAACTCAGATGTGGTCTCCCTGTGAAGGGGCAGCAGTGACAGGCAGCCATAAGTGGGTAATGAATTAGCAGTGGCCGTGCGAGCCGTAGCTGTGTTAGCTCCATTTATAGCTGGGAATCAGGGCCCAGAAAGGTTAAATTGCTGCCTGGGGTGGCACATGAGGCTGGCAGCTGAGTGGGGACCTGGATGCAGATCCCCACGTTCTCCTGTGACTGTCCCCAAGAGGCTGCTCTCCTTCCCCGGCCGCTGGTCCCCACCTGGGGATGCAGCAGCATCGTGGCGTCTCCCGTGAGGGGCACCTGGGGAGGGTCAGGCTGAAATGACGCAGAAATTGGCTTGGGAAGAATGAAGAACTGGGGGACGGATGAATTCAGAGCAGCAAAATTTGGTGAAAGATGGTAGTATGCGTGTGCAGAGCTTTGTTCCCGATTTAGTGCTGACCGCTCATGGCGACAGCGTGTTCAATGCGGGCAGCAGCGTGAACCTCCTCTAAACCGGCTGCTTTTTATAAAAAAACTATGAAAGTGCTGGTGGAAACACGCAGGAGGAAGTTGCCATCTTGTGGAAGATGAAATGCTGGTAGTTTCCAGCTCAGCCGGGAGCCGCGGTGAGGACTGGACACAGCGTGTCCCTGTCCCACCATCCCACCGCCGCAGGAGCCATCAGCACCGTGACTAACGTCCCCACCACCTTCGCTGGCCCTTGGAATGCCCGGTCCTCTGCTGGCTTGGGATGTTCTTGAGTACTAGTCTCTATAGCTTGATCTTTGGGAGATCTTTTGGGAGATCTTTTGCCGGGGGTTGACACAGGGTTTGTTGATGCTCTTGGCAAAGCCCATGGTTTTGGAGCTGTGTTCACAGCTGTGCTGATGGCTGGTGATTACCAGGTCGCTACCATAGCTGACATCTTGGCTGCTCTGCAGGCTGAGGGAAAGATAAATAGTTGATTTTGGTCACTACAAGCATGTAGCTGGAAAATGAGGTCTCTCTGTCGAATATTTCGGGGTGTTGATTCATATGGGGAGAGCTCGGGGGTTTGTGGAAGATAGAGATAGTTCCCCTTGACCATCTTGCCCATTGGGCAAACTCAGCGCCTCCAAACTGTGCAGAAACCCCATCTTTACATGGGCAACATCTTTCCTGTGTGCTTTGCATAGCCCCGGGGGGGTTTGCTGGGGATCTGGAGGTGGTTCTGCTCGGCTGGATGTGCCTGGGGGCTGCAGGAGATGCTCCTGGCAGGCAGCAGCTCACGGCCCAGCTCTCCACAGACGTGCACTGGTCCTTTGAGGCATCTGAAATCGGTGGGAAAGCCTCAGTCACACCATCTTGTCCCTCCTTTGAGGAAGCACAAGCCTTCAGGTTCTTTTCTTTTTGACAGAAAAGATGAGATGAGGTTGATTACTCTTCAGACCTTATGTCGACATGGCGTGGTGGGCAGAGGGGGAGGGACACCGTGGGCAATGCAGATCTCCTCCTTCCTTCCTTAAGACCATTGCTCGCAGCTTTTCGGAATATAAATTATAAACTGAGGAGGGCTACATGTCTCCCTCCCTTCCCTCCTTCCCCGTCAGAAGAATTTAATCAAAATCCCTCTGTATTCTGCACAGAGCCCCTGGCTTTATACTTTATATCAGGGAGCGGGTCCAGCAAAACACTTAAGCTGGAGGAGCGTCCTGTTCCATGCAATTAGGCTGCTCCCGTTCTTGGATTTAAGCAAATAATTAGGTGATTTCCTGGATCAGCCCCAGGGTACTGAGCACCTTGCAAACTGCCCCTTCTCCGTGGTGTGGAGCGCAGTATTTCCCATGGATGGCCATGGATGGCGTTAGACCTCTGTTCTGCATACCCCCAGTGCCTGGTAGCTAGTTATCCTTGCTTCCCTAGGATGGGAAATCCTTAATCCACAAAAAAAAAAAAAAAAAAAAAAAAGCAAGCTGAATATGTAGATCATAGAGTCATAGAATTATCCAGGTTGGAAGGGACCTTTCAAATCATTGAGTCCAACCATCAACCCAACATTGACAAAAACCACCACTAACCCATGTCCCTCAGCACCACGTCTGCCCAGCTTCTAAATCCCTCCAGGGATGGGGAATCCAGCACTGCCCTGGGCAGCCTGTTCCAGTGTTTAATAACCCTTTTGGTGTAAAATTCTTTCCTAGTACCCGGTCTAAACTTCCCCTGGCACAACTTGAGGCCGTTTCCTCTTGTCCTGTTGCCTGTTACATGCATCGACTCTCCTTTGTGGTTAGTTACCAAAGTCACCACTTCCACTGGAGATGGCTCTGCCGCTGGGGCGTGCGACTTGTGGTTGCCTTTCCGCAGACATTCTCCCTCGTGGAGATGGAGAATTCACTGAAGACTTCATAGTCATATTCTGAGGGCGTATTTAAGTGTTTTGCTTTGCTCAGCCAGCTCCTTTCTCAGCCCCTGCTGCTGGACTGCAAAACGTGATGTTGGAGATCCCAGCTTGGCTCCATCCACCGTCCCCAGCACCACACACTGCGGGCAGGCAGGGTTTGCATCAGGCCAGGGCAGGAGGGCTTGAATTCCATCACTGCCATGTAGCGCATGGTCAGTGACCTGTGTTAAGCGAGTGGCATCGTTGCAATCAGGTTGTGAGTGTGTATTGATCTGTATTTATAAAATAGAGGCTGGTGAAGATACTCACTTTCGGGGTTTGATGAGACTTGCACTTTTTGGGAGATGTGGAAAGTGCAGTAAGTCATAGAATCATAGAATCATAGAATCGTGTAGGTTGGAAGAGACCCTTGGGATCATCGAGTCCAACCATCTACCCTACTCTACAAAGTCCTCCCCTACACCATATCCCTCAGCACCGCATCTAATCGTCTCTTAAACACATCCAGGGATGGGGACTCAACCCCCTCCCTGGGCAGCCTATTCCAATGCCCGACCACTCTTTCTGTGAAGAATTCTTTCCTAATGTTCAGTCTAAACCTACCCTGTTGGAGCTTGAAGCCATTCCCTCTCCTTCTGACAATGGAGGCTGTCGTGATTTTAGTGAAAGCTTTGTGGGAACGTTTTTAAAAATGCCCACGGTTTGGGTAATAAGGCAGTTGAACGGTGTCTTTTCTGGGCGCAAAAAAAATATATCTGTTAGTCTGGGAAATTATACACGAAGTGAGGATGCGTGGGGCACAGGGGAACTTTGGAAGGTGCCGCTGAGTGGGGTGGACGAGGCAGGACATCCATCAAGATTCAAAGGGACCACCGGGATTATCCAGTGGAAAGCAAGGGTCAGCTTATAGCAAATACTTGGAGTTAAGATCCCATCCTATTTACTGATTCTACTGAAAGAGCCAGGTAGTAGGATCTGAAGCTGGGAAGGTGCTTAATGACAGAATATTCTAGGAGCAGAATTACGACACAGCCCGACCTGACAGCGGCACCCAACCCACCGCGCTAATGGCCATGGAAATCAATGGCAATTTAAGGGAATACTCCGGGCTGGAACGGCGGCTGCGGAGGTGTCGGCCACTTTTCTTCTCCACTTTGGAGGTTTCAGCCTTCAGCCGAAGGGCAGAGCCATGCCAGCAGGGGAGGGAAAGATAAAGCTGCCTTAGATGGAGAATTAGAAATCTGGGAATTCACTCCACCAGGGAGAGGCTTGGACCAAGCAGCACTTGAGCCCACGTCTTACTTTATCATTGAGCCTGGTGCTGCATTTTATTGAAGTTGTAGAAGCTGACGTGCTAAGAAGTTTTTGGAGGAATGGATGTCCTATTTTTCAGTGCATCCTACTGAGCAAGGAATGGATTTAGCAGAAATGATGTCCCATTATTTTGGATCTGATGCGTTGTGCACCAGAGCGGCAGGTGGACCCGTAGATGGTTACATCAAAGGTGGGGTCCATGGTCTGGAGACTGTGTAGTCTGATGCCCAGGTCCCTCAAAGTTCTTAGTGCTGTCAGTTCTCAGGCTTTCCCTGCTTCTCTCTGGAGAACAGTCTAAGTTGTGTTCAGGAGAACAGCAGAATGGGCAGGTCAGGGCTTACATCAGACAGCGGCGTGCGTAGAGAGGACAAATGAAGAGCTGGTGATAAATAAAGTGTCAAGAAACTCTTCTGCTGTTGAGGACAGGAGGGAGGCAGGCTGGAGTCCTTCCCGAGAGGGAACAGTCTGCAATAACTCTGCTTTCCCGGGACCTTCCCGTGGGATGGGAGTGCTCAGTACCAGGGTTGTGCTGGTTGGATGCTGCGCCCGGATTTGGAAGGATGAATTGATGAGACTTCAGTTAATTGCAGCAGAGCTCACCCAGGTGTGTGGGTATGGGACCTTGCCGCTGTGGTTGCATATGCTCCTGCCTGCCGGTGTAGCTCACACGCAGGAACAGAGAGGTAGGGTTTAATTAATTTATATTTTGCATAGCTATCACCCCTTCTCTGTCACTGCTGCTGCCACCAGCTCTAGGACTCCAGTCACCTGTTCTGTGTCTCTCCAGAATTTATGGATATACTCGGTGTCACCCTGCACACGTGCAATCCCTCCGAGGGAGGTTGGATGGATCTTTGGTTTGACTCAGGCCAGCAGGTTGGATGTTCTTGTGGTTGATGGTGCGAGCAGGAGATGTCCTGTTTCTCTAAGTGGTTTTGAAGCTGGCTGATGACTTTCTGCTGGGATTTCAGGGGGCTGACAGAGGTCTCACAACAGACATCCAACAGCAGCTTGGAGTTCCCGTTGAAAGCCAGTGAGATGGATGTACACAGGGATCCTGTCCCTGTGGCCACCTTCTCTGATCAGCCTTGCTGTGAATTTCTGGCTTGCACAGATATGTCTGGGGCTCAAACACGGGCACGTTCTCAGTGCTTTGGGTCTGGTGCTTCCTTCGTGTGGTGCGAGACTGTGTAGCTCTGTGCAAGGCACGTTTTGTATTGGTAAGACCTCTTTCTGTGGGTATTCCACCAGCGATCCCATACCTTCATTCTCTGAGGAAGTGCTCCTCTTACTCACGCTACATTGAACCTCTCTGTCTTCATAACGTGCCTTCAAAAATCCCTGGATAATTCCCGAAATCGGTGGGAAGTCGGTTCATTGTGCTGGACGTTTTCTTTTGTAAGTAATAGCACCAAAATAAGTATCATAAGCCAGGAAGAGGAAGCTGCTCCCCAGAGGTTTTTGCTGGTGGGGCATTCAGCATCTTATCTGAGTAAGCGAAATCACAGCTAAGCAAACACCGGCAGGGTCAGGCAGCCTATGGAGCAGCTGGGAGCTGCAGAACAAAAGCCTCTTTTCACTCCCAATAAATTGGCCCCACAGGAGTTTTGCTTTGAAATTATAATTGACCCAGGGAAGAAAATTATTTCATGGACTTTGAACTCATTAAAAAACCCCATCATTCATCTACAGTTTATTCCTGACACTTAATCAAAAGAAATTTAATGATCTTACTAACAAACGTAATTTAACGTTGCCGGGAACGTGTCTGCTCCAAAGTACATGGCACTGATTGGAGGAGTGGAAGGTGTTTATTAGCTCTGTTTGTCGGAGCTGCCAAGCACCTCTCAGGAATTTCAAAAGTTTCCACAATTAGGAACAACCACTTTGGCATCTTCTTTTAATCACAGATTTTTGTGAATTTGTGGAATTCCGTCTTTCGTGGAATTTCGTAGCTTTAAAACCTTCTTTTATACAATTGAAAAATAACAGTACAGCAGTAAACCCCACTTTAGGAAATATTTAGAAGGGATTTTTTTAAATCAAACTTTGAGTGACAGGTTTAAATCAACTTTGAGTGCACATACATTAAATTCCAGGATGATCATGGCACGGCAGGATTTGGCTTCAGGCGGAAAACCCTTTAATATGGCCCTCATGTAGGGAAGCATCTCTATTCAGGAAAGCGTTTTCTTACATAGCCCAAACTAAAGGGAGTTTTTCTTAAAGAACTGCTGCAGTTTCATTGACTTCGAGTCATGAAACCACAGTCTCCTGCCCCAGTTAATTGTCCCTAAGCATAGTCAGAGCCAGCGTGGGTGTCGTGGACTCGTTGGACATGTCAATCCTGTCCCCAGAACCGGGCTGGGTCTTGAGGGCATCCCAGCAGGGCTGTGCCTGCATTTCTGGATGTATTTTCTTTTGTCATTCAGCAGATTTTGATCAATTTTTTGGATTTTTTGGGAAAAAAATTACTCTTCCTGCTCAAACTTGAAAGACCTTGTTTGTAAGTGCCTTTTAGGTGGTGGTTTGTCATCTTGAACAAGTGATGCCAGACTTAGTCCGTTACAACCATGATGTTTGCCAAGCTGTGCCGTGCCCTGGACATTCGGGAACTGTTTTTTTCCTCTAGTCATACTCTCTGTGTAGAATCATAGAATCATCTAGGTTGGAAGAGACCCTTGGGATCATCGAGTCCAACCATCTACCCTACTCTACAAAGTCCTCCCCTACACCATATCCCTCAGCACCACATCTAA
>JAHREE010000553.1:3850567-3878537 GCA_033628505.1 Tringa tobata
TTGAGGTGCCCAAAACTGGACACAACACTCCAGGTGTGGCCTCCCCAGTGCTGAGTACAGGGGCACAATCACCTCCCTACTTCTGCTGGTCACGCTATTTCTGATAAAAGCCAGAATGCCGTTGGCTTTCTTGGCCACCTGGGCACACTGCTGGCTCATATTCAGCCGCTTGGCAATTAGAACCCCCAGGTCTCTTTCTTCCAGGCACCTCCAGCCACACTTCCCCAAGCCTGTAGCGCTGCATGGGGTTCTTGTGGCCCAAGTGCAGAACCTGGCACTTGCCCTTGTTGAACCTCATCCCATTGGTGCTGGCCCAATGATCCAATCTATCTAGGTCTCTCTGTAGAGCTTCCCTATCCTCCTGGGAATCAACACTCCTGCTTAACTTGGTGTCATCTGCCAACTTGCTGATGATACACCCTATGTCTTTGTCGAGATCATCAATAAAGACTTTAAACAGGAATGGTCCTAACACTGAGCCCTGCCGTTTGCACCAGGAAGAGACTTCATTCTGGGTTAGCCACGCGGGCACTGGGAGATCGGATCCATCAGGTTGAGGATGTAGAGGCCGTCTGATGAAAACCTGGCTGTACCTGCATTACAACAAATCCTGAATCAGTTAAAAAAAAACACTTCCGTACATCTCAGACTGTCCAGCCCTTCAGAAGTGTCACAACATTAATTATAGAGAGCCAAATTCTTGCTGCTTCCCTTTTGATGTCACATTTAGTCTTTACTTTGCACCAAAGAATGTGGACTGTGGGTGATTTTTATTAGCAGAAGTGATGTGCGGGTCCAGTTCTGCTCTGCTCTGCAAGGGGTAGGTTGGTACCAGCTAAAGACATCAGAAGTTGTTTAAAAAGCTTTTAGCCTAGCCGTTACACACAGCCTGTCTTCCTCCTGATCCAGCCCTTGGAGTAAGTTAGAGGAGCTCCCAGGGCTTGTAGATGGTCGTGCTGCCACTACTGCTGCGCTTTTGGTCATGGTGCCACCACTGCTGCTCTCTGCTCTGTCCTGGGACCATCTGCCCAGCCCTCTGTGCTCCATGACATGGAGGCACCAGCTTGGCCCAGATTCACTTGCACCAACTTTCTGCGGCTGGAGGAAGTACCTGCTTTAGGGGAAGAGCCCTTCATCCAGCCAAGCCTGGTTTCCATCTGCTTTGCATCTCACAAGGGTGGATTCTACTTTCTGATGTATGTCAGCATCACGTAGCTGCTCTGCCTTGGATAACGTGTCACCTGTAGTAAAGTACCTTTAGACCTGTGTATATTAATCTCCCTCTTCCCATCTTTGTTCTTCATGTGGAGAGGAAGCTGGATGGTTCTCCTTGGTATTATGCTCGTGGGCGATGGTGGACACAGCAAACTCAAAGCATCCCTTCTGCACCAAGAATCGCGCTCTCTCTGTCACTCCTTGAAAGGAGGGTGTAGCCGGGGGGGGGGGGTGGTCTCTTCTGAGGAACAGATGGTGGGACAAGAGGAAACAGCCTCAAGTTGTGCCAGGGGAAGGTTTAGATTGGATATTAGGAAAAATTTCTTCATGGAAATGGTTGTGAAGCATTGTAATAGGCTGCCCCGGGGAAGCAGTGGAATTGCCATCCCTGGAGGTATTTAAAAGACAGGTAGACATGGTGCTTAGAGATGTGGTTTAGTGATGGTTTTTGTCAGTGTTGGGTTGATGGTTGGACTCGATGATCTGAAAGGTCCCTTCCAACCCAGGCAATTCTGTGATTCTAAGGGGCTGAAAGAGCACCCTTGGGACCCTGGGCGTAAGTGGTAACGGAAGCAGAGCAGATGCCTAGAGATACTGGGGCCCTTTCAGACTGGCTCAGCAAACAGATTTCTTGCAGTGAGTCCCTTTTGGTGCTGGGATCTGAAGTTTTGAGAGGGTTTCTAGAAGTGCTGCAGCTCTGCACAGTCTTGGTGGGCAGTTGGAGACGGTCTCTACAAACCTAGGAGGAGGAGGCACACTCTGCCTGGCTTCCCAGCCTTAGGGAATATCTGGGGTGCACAAGTCAGTGGGGACTGAGGATGGAAAAAACCACGTTTGGAAGAGCCAGTGTGGAAAGAAAGACACCTACACCGGGAATCGCTTCTCTTTCTCCAGGAACTGTGTCCAGGGCCAAGGAGAAACTTGCAGACACAAGCCTGGTGAGGACATCTTCTGGGAGCCCATACCCAAGGAAGGGATCTTCCAGCCTCTCCAGCACCATCCATTCTGCCCTTTCACTGTCTGCCGGGTCTGTGCCTGGGGAGAATGGAAAGGGAAGAACATATTCTTGACTTGTAAACCTCGCTTTGGAAAGACTTCAAGAGCTTCCAGTTCCCTTCAGGAGCTCTTTCCACCCCCTGCTTTTTACGCTCAATTAAATTTTGTTTTAACCGGGGCTGAATACTAAACTGGCCCAAGGAAGCAGTTAGCGTGGGAAATAGCACATCCCTGCCCGGGACAGGAATGAAGAGTGAAAGGAAAGAGAGAGCTCGGCGGGGTGTTGCCAGCGCTGATCTAAAGTGCTGCCCGTATTTTTTGTGGAAAATAAGACATCTGCACTTTATTCCTTCTGCAAGTGGGATGTTTTTGCATGCTTCGGGAGTAGTGTTCAGCCTAGCCCAAAATATAATTTTTAGTCAATGAGCTACTCATCTGGAAACGTGCTTCCTGGCTTTACTCTGGCAGTGCTTCATTCGTTGCAGTCATAAAACCATATTCTCTACTCATCCTAATAACCCCATTCACCGTCTTCACCTCATCTGTAGAGGAGCAAACGAGAGACGCCTTTGTCTCTGCACCGTATAAAATATACATTAATACTTTCACGTGGGATGAGCCAACCGTTTCACTGGTCAAATAACCTTCCTTCAGAACACATTTTCCCGCTTTCCGGTGGGAGAAAATCCTCACTCCATTCATTTTTTAAACATCCTTTGTAAATTAAGACCTTGTGGTATTTTCTAAAGCCCTTCACTTCCCTGGCTCGTCATTTGTAAGCCTCTAATCCCTTTAATCTTTCTAGTCGGGAGATGTCCAGGCTGCAGGGAGCTTTGTAAAGGTGTGGAAATCCCACCAAATTCCCGTGTAATGCCCTCCTGCTCCGTGCTCCGGGCAGCTCTGCAGTGACACCACCTGCTGGAGGCAGGTCAGGGAAGGGCAATGACAAATAATTTCATGAGTCAGAAGCTGGTTGAGAAGAAAGGGATCTCTTTCTAAACCCGCTCCAAGTCTCTTTCCCACCTTCTGGGAGTTTTACCCATCTCTATTAGAGCAGATTTGAGAGGCCCTTCCCTATCCATCTCCTTCCATGTGCCCACCGGAGCAGTTTTAGTGATGCCAACAGCATCCCTGGCGCTGGGCTGAAATTGGGATTCACCTGGTAACAGTGACTGTCAAAAAATGAATGAAAATGTGGATTTAATTTCAAAGAGAGTTGGGAAAGTAGGACCCGAACGTCCTTTAAATGGGGGAACTTGTAATTTAACAGCCAAAGGCACATTCTTATTGATTTTAGGGGTCTAGGTACAGTGGTAAAAATAACATTAGCTTTAGCAAGGCAAGGGGATCATCTCCTGCTCCTGACAGCATGTCCTGATGGTGGCAGTGAAGGGAGAAGAACTCCTGGCAGTGAAACGAGAGGGAAACAAATGCAGCATGTGCATGAGCAGTCATGCGCGTGATAAGGTGCTGAATAAATTTATTAAGTCAAATTATCCCTTAATCTGACCACCGACATAAATCAGGCGCTGGGACTGCCCCGAGTTTCGTATTGAACTAAAGCATGAACGGTAGCACAGTTGTTTGTGGTTTTTTTTAGGAAAATAATCCACTTTGCTTTAAAAACAAGAGGGAGTCTCTCAAACAAGAAGACTCTCAGACTGGTTACCTACAGCGTGGAGCATTTGTAGCTTGTTTATAATCTGAGTTTATGTAGCTTCATCTTCAGTTGCTGGGTGCTGTCACGGCTTGGTCCCCAGATTGATAAATTCTCTTTTCCGTTAGCACTCTCCAGAATGGCACTTACAAACCCTGGCCAAATCACCAGGTAAATTCTTCTCTGTCAAGCAACAAAGATTTTGTAAAAAAGTATGTTTTCCAATCCTTGAATAGTTCTCATGACCAAGCTGTCTCCAGACTGTCTGTGTTTTCCTTGGATTTTGCCCAGGAAGAGTTAGCTCAAGGACTTTACATAGTTTCTGCTTCCCAGAAGAGGGTGCCTCACCATGTGGGTCTCAGTCCACGTGCTCTGCTCTGCTGTGACCCACTCTTTATTATTCTCTGCTCCCCCAACTTTCTCTCACCTGCAGACATCAGCAGTGATGGTTTAATGCCTTCTGCCAGGTCATTAATAAGAACAGAAAACAGGATGGGTGCAGAAACTGGCCGTGGTGGGATCTCGGGAGCAGCTGATGGTTGGAGACTTCTCAGCCAGGTCCTAATCCAACCTGGTGTTTTACTGTTCAGATTTCTTAACGAAAACATGTGCCTCATCTTAAAAAAGTCTAAGTTTACCAATGCTATTATTACCTCTATAAACCCAGCTTGGGATCTTACTGTGAAATGATCTCACTTTACTTTGACAAGATGTATATTCCTATATGAGTTGATTGGCATTAATGATCTTACAGGCATTATATATAGCAGCTATCACTGTCGTCATTTGCATTTACAGGTTGCTTTTCCTCAAGGTGATTTGCAGCCATGAACAAATTTTCATGACTTATACTAAAACCCAAAAGCAACCCCTTCATGCAGACTGTGGCACAGGGAGGTTAAAGATGATAGTGAAAGAAAGAGGATTTCTCCCAGCTTTCCCGCATAAGGTGTTCTCACGGGTGTTTCCAAGGGTGAGGTTTTCACCTCCTGACATGAAGGATGATCAGCAGAGCCCTCCCAGTTTCAGCTGTCCTCCCAAACCAGCAGCCAGTTGCAGAGACAAAGCCCGTGTGAGCCATATGGACAAGTCAAGAAATTAAATAACATAGGAGGAAGTGACTGCGATGATATTTACTCCTCTCCGCTGAGGAGCGAGAGGTCAGCTGGCCAGGAAAGACTCCTCTGCAAAGCCAGAAAGAGAAACACAACTGTTTATGAATCCTTCCTTCATAATCAAAATGTTTTACATAGCCTGATGTGATAAAAGCAGACTTGATGCCCCACGTGCCGCAGGTACCAGAAAGTGAGACATCTTTTTTTCTCATCACATCCCAGTCGCTCCCGTGGGGCAGTGATCTCATGGAGCTGCAGAGTGTGCCCATGGGTGGGACATCCTCAGCCAGTGGTTCTCTGTTGGGGGACCAGTTCCCTCAGGACACATGGAGACAGACCCCTGAGGGCCAACGCATTCAGTAGGTGACCCTTGATGAGGAGTCTCCTGAACCCACCCATCCTCTTCCAGAAACTCAGAGGTGGTTTCTCCAAGCTCCCGGAGATCACCTGCCTCACAACAGCTGATGAAGAGAGTTCTTGCCAACCCCATGGACTCGGCAGCTGGTTGTTCCCTCCCTCACCCTCTTCCCTAGTTTGGTTTTTAAAAGATGAGAATTCTTTCAAAGTAAACACTCTTTTCTCTTTCTTTGCTGTTCCCCACTGCAGAGGTGGGCTGGGAGTTGTGTTGTGCAAAATCAGAACAGGTTTCACAATGTCAGCTGGTGCCAGGAGAAAATGCTGGTTACCAGTGGGCTCCCAGTTGAGTCATTAAATGTGAATGCCAGGTGCTGCCCCTTTGCCATTAAGTACTCCACCTGCAAAGAACAAAACAGCTATTGCTTTGACCTAACAAAATTAAAGCCTTGTAGATGGATGGGGGTTAGGAAAACGCTTAAAAATGAGGTTTTCTTGATTTCTCTGTCTCTAGGGTTGGTATTCTGCAGTAGTGAGTTCCTCAGCAATAACTGTGTGTTGTGGAGAGGTGGTGTTTCAGGCTCCTCTGTAAAATGTACATGCATAATGTTATAAAACCTTCTCCTTGCCTTTCCCAGCATCAGGCTCTCGCAAGACCATTTGGTGTAGCAGGAGGGTCTATCTGTGCATCACTGTGTGCCTTTCCCTGCACAGCCTTGCTAAGGAGAAGATGAGGGAACAGCTGAAACCCTGCCACAGCGAACCGTGAAGGTTTCATAAACCAGCTTGAATTCCCCATTTAACTTCATCAGGTTCAGTTTGTCAAAGTGCTCGGCACCGGGCTACGGGCACGGCGATGGCATGAGCTCCCTCGTTATTAATTACGGAGCACCCAGCTCATTTAGCATCTGCAGATGAGCATTAACCGGAAGAACCACGCGTGGGTTGGTAGCCCAGGGTTTATCTGGTAGGGTCAGTAGGAGGTTCAGAGGAGGGGGGGTGATCAGCCATTGGACTGGAACAAGCCCTGGGCCCCCCAGTGCTGAGACCAGCTCTCCAGAGGGTGTGGAAGATGCCCGGTGGGCTCTGCAGCAGGAGCAATGTGGTGTCCACGTTCCCGGGGGATGAAAATAATGCAGGCAAGCGCGTCCAGGCAGGGCAGGGGGAACTCAAGGTTACGAAAATGAAATCATTCTTCTTCTTTTGCTTTTCCAATGACTGCTACTGTTAAAATGAGTAATTGCGGAGCAGCCGTGTCCAGACAGAAGCGTTGCTGCTCGCCGTTCTCGGGGACAGTCAAAGATGCCCTACGCGGCAGGGAAAACAAACAGCAGCTGAAAGTCACTCTGACTCGGGGGAGCCTCCAGAGATCTGTGGGTCGATGACGGTAGGCACAGCCCCAGGCAGCCAGTTTTGCTGATAAAAGATCAGATTTGATAGGGTTAAATAGGATAAAATAGAGTTAACGGGATGAATGCCTGCCTGCTGCCGAGCGTGGTCAGGGAGGGTGAATGAGAGATGATCAGCCTTGATGTGTGAGGATGTCAGCCATGCTCTTCAGGGGACCTCAAGGCAGTTCTTTGCGCCGAGAAAGCACATTAGAATCATAGAATAATAGAATGGTTCAGGGTGGAAGGGACCTTAAAGCCCACCCAGTGCCACCCCCTGCCCTGGGCAGGGACACCTCCCACCACACCAAGTTGCTTAAAGCCCCATCCAGCTCGGCCTTGAACCCCTCCAGGGATGGGGCAGCCACATCTTCTCTGGGAGAAGTTAGTCCTCTCTGCTGGTGTTTCGGGAAGCAGTTTGGTCTTGGCTACTGCCAGAGGTAGGTTGCAGAGCTCCTGACACAGTGGTCTGGTCCCTCGTGACAGCCCCACCAAGGAGTTACGACTGCAGTGCCATGTCCCAGCTCTGGTGTGGCTCCTCCAGGACACCTCCAGTGGGCTCCGATAGAGAAGAGCTTGGGGAGAAGCTCATCCTGAAGATTTTAGTGGTGGATTTTGTTGCCCGGAAAAGGGAGGTTTGCCATTGTGAGTGCTCCCTCTGCCGTGCCCAACAAATGAAAGCCAAATGGGCCATAAACTTCCATGGACCATTACCCCTCTCACAGAGGAGGTTAAGTGTAATGAGGGCCAAATTGCCCTTTAATGTGATCTAATTGATTTTATAAGCTGTTGTGTTAACAAGGAACTTTGCAGTGTTCCCCCGATATCACCCAGGCGGTTTGGTAACATCTGGTGCGTGCTCTTCCCCAGCGGTGGGCGAGCACTGGGAGTTACTGGTGGGCTTCAGCTCTGCGTATAACCCACAGACAGGGACTGGTCCTCCGGGCAAGGGTTAGAGAAAGGATGCTAGAGAGATCTGGAGAGCTTCTACCTTCCGGCCATCACTCAGGGGCCAGTAGCTTGGTCCTGAGTTCCCTGGGGTATCTGGGAGCCCTACATGGCAGAGGGGACAGAAGGAGTGCCCCCCTGGTGCAGGGAAGTTGTTCAGCATCCCATGGGAAGGGCAAGGTGAGCAGCAGATGTGAGTAAGGAGCTGCAGGGTCCCCATGGAGCCAGGGAGGGCTTGGTGCCAGTGCTGGCCCCTGCCCTGGCAGGAAAATCTGACTTTAACTGGATGCCTCCATCAGGATGAGCTATGGGGAGCCCCCCCCCCATCCCAGAGCAGAGACAATGGGCCATGCCAGGCTCTGCTGCCTGGGATGAGATAGGTCACCCTGTGTCCTGCACCCCAAAAAGATCTCCTGTAGTGTGTACAGCAGTGGCTGCTCTCCCAGCAAGCACAGGCTCTCTTCACATTCATCATCCTTGTGCCATCAGGAGGAGCTTATAATCACAGAATCATAGAATGGTTAGAGTTGGAAGGGACCTTGAAGACCATCTAGTTCCACCCCGCTGCCCTGGGCAGGGACACCTCCCACCACACCAGGTTGCTCCAAGCCCCCTCCAACCTGGCCTTGAACCCCTCCAGGGATGGGGCAGCCACAGCTTCTTGGGGAAACCTGGGCCAGGGTCTCACCACCCTCACACCAAAGAAGTTCTTCCCCACATCTCAGCTCCATCTCCCCTCTTTCAGTGTCAAACCCTTCCCCCTCCTCCTATGGCTCCCCTCCCTGATCCAGAGTCCCTCCCCATCTCTCCTGGAGCCCCTTGAGGGACTGGAAGGGGCTCTAAGGTCTCCCTGGAGCCTTCTCTTCTCCAGGCTGAACCCCCCCAACTCTCTCAGCCTGTCCTCACAGCAGAGGGGCTCCAGCTCTCTGGGTGGAGGACAAGGTGCAGTGGGGTGAGCTCAGCTCTCCTTGCTGCTGGGGCTGGCAGGACCAGGGTAGGTCATAGAATAATAGAATGGTTTGGGTTGGAATGGACCTTAAAGATGGTCTAGTTCCAACCTCCCTGCCATGGGCGGGGACACCTCCCAGTAGATCATTGAGATCTGAGCCCATCTCATCATTGAGATCATTGATCATTGATCACTGAGCCTTTCTGTGTCCTCGGGGGTCTGTGGCTACCCCAGCGTGAAAGCCTTTGTTGGAAGCAGCTTCCAGGGCAGCACAGCGCTTGGCACCAACTGCCTCCTTTCCCACTGTGCTTCAAGGAGGAAAAATGAGCAAGCTGATTTTTTTTATTTAGTTTTTTGACTGGGCTACAGAGCTCTCCTGGCCCTGACCTACTACCCGATGCTGGTCATGTCCCAGTGGTCCCAGCCCTCAGCTCCTGCAGCCCTTCAGCCGTGTCTCCTGCTTGGGAGGTCGGGAGCTGCTCCATCTCCCCGAAGGTGGGTCCAAGGCACAATTAGCATTGATGAAGGCGCGTGCGGTCGCCGGTGATGCCCCGCACGCACGCGGAGTGTGATTTATTCCCCCGCGCCCCCTCAGCCTGGCGCTGTGGTGGTGAGACCCGCCAGCTCTGACTAATGGTCCCGGCAGCCGTGGAGGGTATTTTGAGTTGCTTTTCGTTCAGGGATTCGGTGGGTCCCTGGTAATTGGAACGTGGCAACTTCTAACACATAACAGATGACACGGCGGTGGAGGGTGTTTGTCATTGCTTCACTCCCCTCCAGCAAGAAGGGCTCATAAGTCACAGCTGACAAATCTTTTAATGACTTTTAAACTTCATTTACAGAAAAGAATGGCCATAACCAACAAATGATGGGTTACTCATCTTTCTTTATTGTTAAAAAAAGGGGTCTGTGTCTTTTACCCCTTCTGTGGGAGCCTAGCGCTGCGAAGGGGAGGGTGATGCTGCCCTGGAGAAGGGCTGGCTGAGTGTGAAGGGATGAAACCAGCACCAACGGGGAGCCCCCAGCCTCCACAGGGTCCTTAACCGTTACACCCTCACGGCGTGCAAGGCTGGCGTGACCTTACTGATGGAGAAGGAGAGCAGCAGACGGCGTAACCTCATCGCTGGCTTGGCCCCAGCGCCCGCTGATGTCGGTGGGCAAACGGCCAGCCCATCAGTCACCTCTGGGCTTCGGGCGAGCCCACGCTGAAGCACACACATCACCCCTCTGTGAAACCGGGCGTTCTTCTACTCCTTGCGTCCACGTAGAGCTGCAGAGGCACAGACCAGTAGATGGGGAGAGGGATTCATTATTTTTCAGGAGGACAGGGAATGGCTACCAACGTAGGTCTTGCTATAGCCGTCACCTCCGCTGCATTTCAGGTCTCCCTCTCCCATCACTGCATCCCTCCCCTCTGAGATGCTTTCCTTGGGGAGAGGGTGCCTCCCCCATCTCTGTGGAGCCTCGGAGGTGGCATTTAGACAACCGGACCTCAGCAAATCCCACCAGAAGTGAAGTAGGAGCCCACACCTCGGCAACTTTACAGAGTATCTATCCTAATACTTTATGTCATTCTGCGTATTTGAAGTGTCTGAAGTAATTTTGAAAGGCAATCAGCTGATAATTAACCCTGAGAGAGGAAAGAAGCATGTCAAAAACCTCAGCTGTTGAAGAACTGAGGGTTAGTGTGCCAAGGACCAGCAAGTTTCTCTTCCTCTGGCTCCCCTAAGGCTCCCCATCCCGTGTCCTGCTCCCCTCACCACCAGCACCAATCTCTGGGAGGGAGCCCCTGGCTTTGGGGATACCCTTGACATGAAGTCCCATAGCAGGTGGAGGGGGACAATCAGCTGTTTTTCTCTGTAGGAAAACGTGGACAAGTGTTTTGGAGTCTGGCCGGAGACTGGAGCTGCCCCCTTTGATCTGTGGATGGTGACTCCACTCAGGGTATCCTCCTCAGCTCATGGTTTTGCCAAGTCTCCTGGGATTTGGGGCTTTGCTGAAATCCCCAGTGGCACGTGGGGATGTGGAAATCCCTGACTTTGGCTCAGTCATTCTGAAAAACCAGCCATATGCCTCAGGGCTTGGAAGAGGCAGGGGTGGCCACAGGAGCCCAGCACAACCCGGGGAAGGGCAGGACCGGTTTGGCCGGGAACTGAGCAGCATTTCTGGGTGAAAGAAGCCGTGGCATCAAGATGCAGGATTTCTGCTTAGAAGACACCCGTAGAGATGAATAATGAGAATTGCATCAGTGAAGCTCCATCTGCAGCAGCTCCTCTTGGGGAGCTGGGTGGCCCTGGCAGGTGATTAAATTATCTGGTGGTGGGTTGGCAGCATGAAATGAGGTCCCTCCTGGACCCTAGATTTTTCCCCTACTTCAACGTTGCCCTGTAAAAGGTCCATGACTCCTTCTCACAGGAACCAGCATCGTGCCCTATGTAGTGTGGTACATGGCCCAATGTTGGTGCTTTGGAGTGCTGCTGAGGCCACCCACTAGACATGTCCAGAGAGGTTTTTTGATAAGGAGGTGAGCACAAGGCTCATGGACCTGGGTAGGAGGATCTTCCACCACTCCCTTTCCTCTCTGCCTCATGCAGGGAGATGCAAAAAGCAGCAGCGAAGATGCCAGTTCATTAACAGCTACGAAAGTTCCCAGAAAGTTCACTTGCTTTTCCTCATAAATAAATCATTTGCTGTTAAAACAACATTTGGGCTGGGGGGGGATGATGTTCATTAAGGAACGTCAAGTCAATAGGTGGCTGATGAGAACCTGTCTCCACTGCGTACAAGTGGGAGAGTGGGGGATGGAAACATTGTGTTTTCCTATTAGGCTGTGAATGATAAAGAATTAAAGAATAATTCTCAAGAAATTAGTCATGGCCAGCCATTAATGAGCATCTCAGTAACACACTAATGAGCTGGCTTCAGATGCCTGTAAAAAAGGACTTTAATTAGATTAATACATGTAGCATTGTCCATAGCCCAGTAGGTAATCATCAGGTTTTGCACCAGTGGGATTACGGATGACATTCTATTTAATTGCTGTTTCCTTTTCATTTTCTTTCCTTTTTTTTTTTTCCTTTTTAAAGATTCTTTCCTCCAAAGAATTTTGTTTCTGTTCTCAAACATAACCTAAATGTTATCCATGGAATTTTGCATCTGAAAGTGCTGCCAGGCTGGGCTTATCTGATTCAATTGACCTTTAAAATTTATTTTGCTGCTGTCAAAAAGAATGTTAGTCTGTTCATGAGAGATTTCCAAGATGATTAGAAGCAGAGACTCCTGAAAAGTCGACTTGTTGCATATTCTGCAATCAAAGGATGATCCGAGCTTTTCTTTTTTGTCGGAGAAAAATGCCTTAATTTTAAAAATATTTTCATGGAAAGTCCGCAAAAGTTCAATGCAAACGGGGAGTCCATGATTAAGTAGTTACTCACAGAACGGCTGAGGAGGGTGAATCCCAGGGAGCTGATCCACGTAGGCTTCGGAAGATGCCCTAATTCTTGCTTCTAGCACAGGAACTAATGATGGGAATTCTTTTTTCGGCCCTTTATGCTGTCAGGACTCATCTCATGTTTTAAGTGCAGTGTTGTTGGCATGCGAGTGGAAACCCAAATTTAACCCGCCAAGGTTGATACCTGCCTGAAAATCCTTGTTTTCACGACAGACATCATCCTTGTTTTCCAAGGAATCCAGCTCTGAACCGAGGGGCAGGACTCAGGGTCAGGGGCACTTTGGGTGCTCCTTGCTGTCACATTGCGCTGCCGGTGGGACAACTTTTGTCTCTCTTGGCCCAGGGGAGAGACTTTGGTTTTGTCAAGCAGATGGGAGACAACAGTGCCTCCAAAGCTGGTGTAGATCTGCAGCTTTGGTGTAAAGGCAGAGCATCGTGACCCCATGGTGAAGAGTATATCTATGTACTTACCTCCTGAATCTGCCCCACAGGAGCCGTGTCCCCCAGGGAGCCCCATGAGCTCTGTCACGGCCACACACGTGTGTGCAAATGAGCTGTGCCATGGCTGGGGTGAGCCCCACGTTGGTGGAGACGGGAAGGGTGAGGAGCAGTGCCGCTGCCAGGGCTGCCTGGATGGATCTTGGAGCTTCCATCCATAGGTCATCCCTTTATCACGCTTATTAGGAAGGATTTAAGACTCTAATGAAGAGATTTTTTAAGCTTTCTGTAGACATGAATATTATGTAGGACAGAGCCACAGCTATAAACTATGTGCTGACCTGATAGACTTTGTAACCATTGTACCTTTAACAACTGATTAAATCCTTATTAAAGCAGCAATTGATTATCTATTGCTTCTTTATGAAGGATTTACCAGTTGCACTGAAATTTAAATCAGAGCCAGGTTTTCAAAGGATTGGCAGCATTCCTCCAGTTCGAAATGGCTTCTTTGTTTTAATTAAAAATTTAAAAAAAAAAAAAAAGGAGGCTATTTGCATAGGAAGACGGGTAGTTGAGGGAAGATTATGAGGGAGCTAATTCTGTTTACGCTGCTGTGTGCTCAGCATCCGCTCCTCTGGGCAGCAGCACCCCAAATTCGTGGAGATATCATTCCAAAACGGAGAGGTTGGGGAAACAGATTCTGCCTGGTACGCTGATGGCCAGCACAGAGGCACCAGCCCTGGGGGCAGCGGGGGGCTGCAGGTGTCCCTGTGGTTGGAGGTCCCAGCGCTTTGGGAATGGGTGACGTGGGCTACGCCGAGCCCGGGCTGGCTCTGGGAGAGGATGCTCCGATGTGAAATATTCAGGGAGAGGAGGAGACCAGGAGTGGGCAGCAGGTACCCCCCCTTCACCCACCCCATCAATTGAGACCCGAGCGCTGGTGGAAAGCAGGCGTTGAGGTTATGAATAGGGCTGTGACCCCCAGCTCCCAGGAGTTCCCAGCTGCATGGGAAGGGAGGGATCGCTGGGTGCTCTCCTGGGACCCCGGGGGGTGCAGATGTATCACCGTGTGTGTCATAGAATGGTTTGGGCTGGAAGGGACCTTAAAGATCACCTAGTTCCAACCCCCTGCCCTGGGCAGGGACACCTCCCACCACACCAGGTTGCTCCAAGCCCCCTCCAACCTGGCCTTGAACCCCTCCAGGGATGGGGCAGCCACAGCTTCTCTGGGCAACCTGGGCCAGGCTCTCACCACCCTCACACCAAAGAAGTTCTTCCTGATACTTCATCTCAATCTCCCCTCTTTCAGTGTCAAATGCTTCCCCTTTGTCCTCTGGGTCCCCTTCCTGATCCAGAGTCCCTCCCCATCTCTCCTGGAGCCCCTTGAGGGACTGGAAGGGGCTCTAAGGTCTCCCTGGAGCCTTCTCTTCTCCAGGCTGAACGCCCCCCAGGTCTCTCAGACTGTCCTCACAGCAGAGGGGCTCCATCCCTCTGATCATTTTCGTGGCCCTCCTCTGGACCCGTTCCAACAGGTCCATGTCCTTCCTGGGTTGAGGACTCCAAAGCTGGACACAGGACTCCAAGTGGGGTCTCCCCAGAGTGGAGCAGAGGGGCAGAATCTCCCCCCCTCACCTTGCTGCCACACTTCTTTTAATGCAGCCCAGGATGCGGGGGGCTGATGGTGTTTCATTCTATCAAGGAAAATACAATGTTCAGGGTGGAAACTGGGCTGAAGCTGGGCTTGTTGCCTGAGCCCCCAGAGCCTGCGCTCTCAGGAGGAGGAAACAGTGTCCTCAGGCAGAACGTGGCTCCCCCTCCCAGCAAAAATGTCTGGGGGGCTGTAGGGATGCAGGGAGGGCTGCAAGGCAGCCTTGGTGCCCCCTCCATCCCTGCTCCAGCCACCCAACCCTGGGTATGGAGAGTAGGTAGGGGTGGGTGGCAGCGGGGAGCTCCAGGCTGGGGATGGCACTGGGGGGGCATAAGAGATGGGCACCTCGTCGATGACCAGGAGCCAGGGCAAGGACTGCCACTGCCTCTGAGCCTGTGCAGGTCTGGGCTGACTCTGCAAGGTGGAGCCCTGGGAAGCGTTTGGAGAATCCCACGTGCCTCGTACAAGGAGCCCCTCATCTGGTGGGACAGCCCAAAAAAGCAGCCGAGAGACCCTCCAGGACCCGCGTCAAAAGCATCCTCCCTTACCAGGCTGTGTGCTGTTGCACTTTACAGGGGGAAAAAAAGGTGTGCAAAGGGAACCCACAGCTTCACAACAAGCCAGTCTGGCTCCTGCTGAGCTGATCTCCAGCTTTCTGGCCCCCAAATTCCCCCGAAGACAACCCCTGGGTCCTGCAGAACTAGTCTAATAATTGTGACATCTTTGTCTATCCCCCTTTTTTTAATAACTTTCGGATCCTCTGACAATCGCGTATTGGAGAATCGAGGCTGTTTTCCCCAGAAGACCCGGGGACAAGTTTCCTCCCAGTTTATGTGATTTATTGAACCACACGGGAGCGAACAGGGTCTTTTTTTTTTTTTTTTGGCTAAAAGAAGGGCTGGTGTAGTCAGCAATCCCTCCAAGCCAAGTGTGCTGGGTTGATTGCCATGTGCCAGCCGTGCCAGGGCATGTTAAGTGCCCTCTTCCTCCCAAAAAAAAAATCATCTTTCTTGCCACTGGCAAGAAAGCCGCAAAAAAGATGTACGGGCGTTAAAGGTTGGGGATGAAAGGAGGGGGGGCAACCTCCAAAAAAGCCTCTGAAAGGTGGTGCAGGGTTGGGTCGTGTCCTGTGCCAGGGTGTACAAGATTGTTAAAGAAGATTTGACCTAAGCCTCATGGTTCAGGCTTCCTCCGGCGTGTGAGCAGGGGTGCCACCAGCCCTGGACCACCCAGCATCACCACAGCATCACCAGGACCACACCGAAGCATCGCGGCTGCACCAGGGGCTGTGACATCCCTCACAGCTCTCCCGGTGCTTTTTTTGGCACCCCCAAAAACGCCGTATTTTCCCCAAACTTGGCGGGGGAGCGGATGTGGTCCCCGCAGGATGCTGCCTCCGTTTGTCATCCCGCTCCCGGTGGAAAGCCGACAAGTTGGGAAAACTCGTTACTGGACGGGGACGGGATGAAAAGCTGCATCTCCCCGTTTTGTGAAGAAACGTGGTAAGAGGAGAATAACTGAAATCACTGAAAATCACTGAATAACTTATTTCACGCTGAAATAAGGAGTGCTTTCCGCGGGAGAGGGTGGTGGGACGCGGTGGTTTTTCTTTGCCGCCGCCTCCTCCTTTGACAGTTCATCACTAAGACTGAAGCCCCCTGGGGTTCTCAGACACCTGGCTCTCAATTAAACAGCTAATCTGTGAAGCGAGGCACTTAAAGCAGGGAGGAAAAATAGCTTATCAAGAAAACCAGCTCTGGCCTCGGGCTGTTACCGGATTGAATATCAATATTTTTAAGGGATTCCTGAATGTTAGGGGGGTGCCCGGACCAGGGGCAGGAGCAGCAGGCACAGAATTTCCTCAAGCGTGGGGGTTTTGGGGACCTCACCACCCCTAATAAATGGCACAGGGAGGTCCTGGAGTTTTTGGGGTACAAAGCTCAGTTAATCCCGTGTTGTCTTTTCTTCTCTTCTCAGCCTGGTGGTGGCAAACAGGTTCCCTTGTGCCTTGGGTAGCAGGGCGGGAAATCCACAGAGAGCTGAGGTCCTGGGATCTGTGGCAGAGTCAGGTTCCAGGGATGATCACAGCATCACAGACTGGCAGGGGTTGGAGGGAACCTCTGGAGATCATCCAGTCCAACCCCCGGGCAGAGCAGGGTCGGCCAGAGCAGGTTGTACAGGAACGTGTCCAGGTGGGTTTTCATGATGGTCAAAGGATGGTTGGGGAGCCCTGGGACATCTGGGTGAAGACAGATGTGTTGCTGGGGTCACAATGCTGTAGCTCGACTGCTATCCCCTGCAGAGCTCCAGGGTCACTGCTAGGACAAGCATCTGCCCCGTGCAGAGGGCTGGAGCCCCTCTGCTGTGAGGACAGGCTGAGAGAGTTGGGGGGGTTCAGCCTGGAGAAGAGAAGGCTCCAGGGAGACCTTAGAGCCCCTTCCAGTCCCTTTAAAGGGGCTCCAGGAGAGATGGGGAGGGACTCTGGATCAGGGAGGGGAGCCATAGGAGGAGGGGGAAGGTTTGACGCTGAAAGAGGGGAGATGGAGATGGGATCTCAGGAAGAAGTTCTTTGGTGTGAGGGTGGTGAGAGCCTGGAACAGGTTGCCCAGAGAAGCTGTGGCTGCCCCATCCCTGGAGGGGTTCAAGGCCAGGTTGGAGGGGGCTTGGAGCAAGCTGGTGTGGTGGGAGGTGTCCCTGCCCAGGGCAAGGGGTTGGACTGGATGGTCTTTCAGGTCCCTTCCAACTCTAACCCTTCTGTGATTCTGTCGTTCTATGACATGGGACACACAGGAGGGAAATAAGGAAGGAAGTTCTGACAATCTCATCCTTAAGTGCATTTGTCTTTGGGAGTGATTGGAAGCAGGAGATGGTGTTATGATGTTTCTGTAAGCTTTGGTGAGCTCGGTGGCACAAACTCCCCCACCCCAGACCTCTCCTGTTCCCCTTGTGGAAAACAGGGCTAATCACACTAACCTGTGTTCTTTGAGGTCCTACAGATGAAGGACCCCTTTATACATTCATTTCTCTACACCTGAGTATTACTACTAGTGGTGTTTTGGCTTGTTCTGTTTCCCAGCTCGTCTGTTTTGTTGCAGTTGTGAGTTGGGGGACGAAAGGTGGAAGAACAGCTGTGAAAATGCACCTGCTGAAGACAGTGTGGTTTTTAGAGTCTTCCTCTATAGCCAGCGATAGGTGTCTCTGCCGTGTGTGTTTCTCTGATCGGGGGGATCACGAGATGTCACCACGTGTCAAAGAGACAGTGGCTTGAGACAGACGTGGTGCGGGCGAGCCGTGGTGTGTCACGGGGAAGGGACACCGAGCCGAGGTGGCTGATGCTCCTCTGGATTTCATCTGGGCACAGCGCAAAGAGCTCTGCTGGGAGGCAGTGAGGCGGAGTATGAAATATTAATGTGCCACGATTAAAATGTCCTTTCCAGTTGTTGCAGTGAGGGGCCCAATAAGCGATGCAAATTGAATACTGTGCGTAAGAAGAAACCCTAAGTGAAGGGGACGGAGAAGGCAAGGGAGGCTGTTTTCCCCAGGGGACACCAGGCTTGTGTGGGGACAGCAGAAGAGCACTTTGCACAGGGTTTTTGAACACTAATTGCTAAATGAGAGCCGTGCGGGCTGCTTGCTAGATGGAGGGCATCGCTGATGGTGCCTGAAATCTCAGAGCGATGCCGTGCTTGAAGCCCAGAGACCCAGCTCCTCATCCTTGGAGCTCCCTGCCGAAGCTCCGCTCCACTCCCCGGCAGGGACAGCAGCCAGTGGGCAGATGGCACCGGGAGAGCATCCCATCCGCAGAGATGTCCGGTCCTCGTTGGCTTCCTCCCAAGTCCTTCCCAGCGGCGCGGCCGTCACCTTGCCTGACCTTGAGCTTGCCATCTGGTGGCCCCGTCCCATCCCTCGTCAGCCACAGGCACGTCTCCTGCGTGGACCTGCAGTGTCCCGAGATGGCCCCGATGCGCAGAGCCAGGGCTTCAACCGGGGGGCCAAGAGAGAGGCTCTGCTGAGGGAGGGGGGATGCTGAGCTGCCCACTCCATCACTGGTCCTCTCAATGGGTGTTGAGGGTGAGTTCTCCTGCCTCCAGCTCCTACAGCCACAGCCTTTGTCGGGTTGGGGGGAACCCAGCATCCCAAGGGGAGGAGAGGAGACGGCGCAGGGGACAAGCACACGCTGGTCCAGCTGCAGGAAGCATTGGGGGGGAAGGTCACAGGAACCAAACAAGGAGGATGCAAGGTGGGTTTGGGGGAGCAGGGACCTGGGAGAGGCACAGGTTCCCCTGTACCCCCCCCACCTCCATGGTGGCCAGGATCACCTTTGGAGATGCCTTAGGAGATGTCCTTCTCCAAGTGAAGGTCCATCTGGTGCCGTTGTGCCCACCTGAGATCTTCATCCAGCTTCTTCTGTTTAAAACAAAGCCATGGAGTGGAGGATCCCTTGACAGCAGCAGAGCTGGCTCATGTTGCATCTGCTGAGACAAGGCAGCCCACTGGGTTTGGGGAGAAAACACATGTTTTATGCCCCCCCTCATCCTACCTGAATCTTCCAGCCAGCCCTTTCTATTTCTGTGCACTGAGGCAGCTTAACCCACATCCCTCCTACACAGAGGCTTAAGGAGCTCAGTGCCCTGATGGAATCGGTGTTTGCGGCTGCAAACAGCTGGTCAGAGATTCAGACGATTGTAAATAAAACAATTCTGGACTCGTTAGAATTCGGGAAGGGTTTGGGCAAACAGAAGCCTCGTGTTTTCCTAAGCTGGGGCTTGGGGTATCAGTGTTAAAACTCTCCAGAGATGGGATGGAAAAACTGAGTTTTATTTGAGAACTATTTCTTATTTTGAGGAAGAGAGTGTTCCTCCTGCCTGTCCGTGCAGTCAGGCAGGTGCCATCATGGGGCCAGGCTGCTCCGACAAACCTGGTCTTTGAGCCCAGAGAGCCAAAACCCCCAAGCCAGGCGGTGCTTTAGCTCTGCCCAGTGCCAGGGGAGATGCTGGGGACTACCAGGGAGGGGACACCATGGCCCTTCGGTAGCAGTGTGCCCCCTGTGCCAGGCTTGGTGACCACCTGGGGTTGTTGAAACCCTGGTGGCATTGTCCCGGGTGTTGGGAGTATCTGTGGGCGCTGCTGGAAGGGGCTGGGGAAGAGCAGCACCTCAACACACATCACAAAATACCTTCCACAGCTCTGAGCTGACTTCTCCCGGGTAAATGCCACACGCTGTGTAGGCAGCACACAGTAGCGGTCCCAAAGCATCCCCTCTGTTTCTGGAAGGTGAAAATCAAACCCATGTCTTTGGGCAGCTGTGATTTTTGCTGCAGAAACGTGAGCAGCCAGACCAGCTTTAATTTCACACGTTTTCCAGCACTGTCCCTCCGTCCTCAGAGGTGAAACCTGCTCTCAGGGGCTGCCCGTGGAAAAAAACACCCCAGGCAAGAACCTGGGAGGATCACACCTTGCAGCTGTGGGACACCGGGCTGGAGTGGCTTCCAGCTGGTCTGGCTGATGGCTCAGCGATTCCCAAGCTCACAGTGACACCTCCTGTTTGCACAAAATTCAGCTCGGAGCCCAACGTGTAAATGCGCTGGGCAGGCAGCAGAGTGCAGATACCAGGCAGGAGCACACGGGCTGCTTCGCCACTTCAATCCCTTCTTTTGCATCCAGAAAAATCAAGTCCTTTTCCAGCTGTGGGTGCGGATCCGGGGGGTCCAGGCTGTCCCTGTGCGTGGTGAGAGCTGGGCTGTGTGGGGAGGTGCTCAGCGGGGGAAAGCCCATAAAGGTGGGCAGGAACGAAGGTGCTGAATGCAGACTGCCTTAAAAAGAGCAGTCCTTTGGACTGTACTTAAGTACAGAGAGGTAAAAGCTTTCCTAGAATAGCATTAAAGCTTTTACTCAGATGTAAAATTTATTTAAATCTTGGCTTGGCCCCCAAAAGCAACCAGCTCACACCAGAGCATCAGCCTGATAAACAGGGTTCCAGTGAAAGTTTTGTGCTGGCTGCGACATTCCCTTCCCCAACACACAAGGGCTCTCTGGAGATGGGATCCTCCCCCCTCAGCTGTGACCAGTTGAAGTTGAGGACCTGGTTCCCTCACCCCTTTCTTCAAGACTCCAGCAATTCCCTTCCCGCTTCCCTGACTCCAGCTTTGTTCCTTCAGGTGTTCAAGATGTCATTGAAGGTGCAGACGAGCAACATCACGAACAAGAATGACCCCAAGTCCATCAACTCCAGAGTCTTCATTGGCAATCTCAACACAGCCGTGGTCAAGAAGTCCGACGTGGAGACCATCTTCTCCAAGTATGGCCGTGTGGTGGGCTGCTCCGTTCACAAGGGCTATGCCTTCGTACAGTACTCCAACGAGAGGCACGCGCGCGCCGCGGTCCTGGGCGAGAACGGACGAGTGCTTGCTGGCCAGACGCTGGGTGAGTCTTCTCTTTGGCCACTTGGGTGTCCGGGTGCAACACGGGTTGGGTTCTCCCCAGTGATGGTTAGGGGGTGGACACCAAGGTCAAACTGGGACTTTGATCTGCAGATCAGGGTTGGGTTCAGTAATGGTGAGCAGGTCAGGCACAAGCCCAGTGATGACTGAGCAGGTCCATAGTGACAAGGTAGTTCTGGGGCCAGGCTGGGAAGTCAGCCAGAGGGTCAGGATCAGCAAGGTCCATGTCCAGGCACAGGCATGGCTGTGACAGAGCTGGAGACCAGCGCTCCTACACCACAGCTTGGGTGGGGGCTGAAGGCTCCTGGGTCTCACATGGGCAGGGGTCAGGAGTGAGGCTGGTCATGGCCATTCAGGCATATTAGTACCCTCAGGGCTGTGACATTGTGGCCCAAAACCATGTTTTAGGCTGTGATTGTAGAAGCTAAAACACAGTTCTGAATCATCCCGTGTCTTGTCCTTGATCTGGTGGGGAAGAACAAGGCACTTTTGCCTTGCTCAAGGTCCTTTCTGGACCAGGCCTTACCATTTGCTTGTCAAGAGAGGTGACAGTCTAACTTGGACTAGTTCAGATAACTTTAGCCAGCTGATGGTAAATAAGATAACATACACACACACACACACATATGGAAGTCTCTCCTCTGCACTGCTGTGTGATAAGAAATAACAAAGCCAGCCCAGCTGCTCCCAGCTGCATCCTGATTTTGCAGATTGCTCTGAAGTGTCACACGCTGAGAAGCTCTTGTCACCAGCTCCAAGCTGAGAATTGGAACCGAAGACTATTTTTAATGAAAAATGTTTATTTCCCAGCCGGCTGCAGGCCGTGGGCGTTGGGCACCCAGGAAAGCGGTTTGCAGCCCATTCCCACCCTGCTTCTGGCACAGCGGTCTGATCTGATCTTCCAGAGAGAGTGCTGTCTCTGTCTGTGGTATATTCAAATACCAGAAACTTCTTTTCACTGCTCGTAAGGCCCAGAGAGCAGAGCTGCAGACCCAGGCGAAGGACAGTGTGCCAGGGATGCTTCCAGCCCAGGCAAAGCCCAGGTGTGCAGAGTCCATAGATATGATGAAAAGGGCCTTGGGGAGCAAAGGAGCTCGTTGGGATGCTCCAGATACGGGAGATACAGCTAGGAGATGGGCAACTCTTATCCACTTAGCCAAAGAGAGAGATGAAAGGTTTAGAGTGATAAGAACCTCTTACTCTCTTCTCAGTGCTGGTCCCAGAGGTCTGGCATACCAACAAGATGAAAGAACTCCATCGTAGCTGGGAGGCCTATACATAGAATCATAGAATCACAAAATGGTTCAGGTTCAAAGAGACCTGAAAAACCATCCAGTGCCACCCCCTGCCCTGGGCAGGGACACCTCCCACCACACCAGGTTGCTCCAAGCCCCTTCCAACCTGGCCTTGAACCCCTCCAGGGATGGGGCAGCCACAGCTTCTCTGGGCAACCTTGGCCAGGCTCTCACCACCCTCACACCAGAGAAGTTCTTCCTGAGATCCCATCTCAGTCTTCCCTCTTTCAGTGTCAAACCCTTCCCCCTTGTCCTATGGTTCCTCTCCCTGATCCAGAGTCCCTCCCCATCTTTCCTGGAGCCCCTTTAGGGACTGGAAGGGGCTCTAAGGTCTCCCTGGAGCCTTCTCTTCTCCAGGCTGAACCCCCCCTAACTCTCTCAGCCTGTCCTCCCAGCAGAGGGGCTCCAGCCCTCCCAGCATCTCCGTGGCCCTCTGCTGGCCAACGTTTAGGAAATGTTGAGGGACCACATTTTTTTTAACCCGAGTTTTGCATGTGCCGTGAGTTCTGTGCCCAACTCATCTGTGGGGCGTGTAGTCAAAAGATCTCATGTCCCCCCCAGCCTCCATCAAGGCTCTCGCAGCTCCTTCTTATAGATCACAGGAAAGCTGGTCCTTGCAGAAGAACTGACATGGATGCCTTGGCTCTCAGTGGTCCGTGCACCTCCAGGAGAAGAGCGGGCTGCGCTGCCATGGGACAGTTACAGGGCTCACCCTCCATCTGCTCCCCAGTGCCAGTGATGGTTTGCAGGTGACAATTTCCAGCACGTACCAGAATTAACGGGCAAAGCAGCAGCATCATTCTAGCCCTTATCTCCCAGCTAAGGTCAACTCTCAAGCTAAGTGGTAAAATAGCATTTCTTCCATTTTTTTCTTTTTTCTTCTTCTTCTTCTTCCTCCTTTGTCACCAGATATGCAAACAATCAAACTTGCATCGTAGCTGACCGAACTGACCTTTCAAGCTCCGACAGGGTAGGTTTAGACTGAACATTAGGAAAGAATTCTTCACAGAAAGAGTGGTCGGGCACTGGAATAGGCTGCCCAGGGAGGGGGTTGAGTCCCCATCCCTGGATGTGTTTAAGAGACGATTAGATGTGGTGCTGAGGGATATGGTGTAGGGGAGGACTTTGTAGAGTAGGGTAGATGGTTGGACTCGATGATCCCAAGGGTCTCTTCCAACCTAGACGATTCTATGATTCTATGACCAGCAAGACACTAATTACACCTGAAGGTGATTGAAGGTGTTTGAAACCATGGCTGTAGCCCATCACGTGCTGGGGCATGGACTGCTCTGCCAGGCAGGTCCTGGCAACCTCTGTGCTTTCTCCAAAGGCTCCCAGACATCACAGAAGGCAGAGACCATTCCAGTGGGGGACCTCTGCACTGGAAGCTGGATCCAACCTGACCCTGCCATGTTGGCTAGACATAGCACCACCTCCCTATCCAGGGTGGGCAAAGGTGCCAGGATGGGAGCAGGGGGGATAGGTACTGCCTTGGGGAGTACCGGATTCAGTGATGCAGGGGGAAGGAGTCAGGATGAGAATGAGAAGCAACATCTGCCCAGGCTGATGTGCATGCTGAGGTCTTGTCTCTCCTCGTTCACTCTCAAGGGAGTCCTGAGGGACCTGACTGCTCATCACCGCTATAGGTTGCAAGTATAAACGTCCTGGTCTGTCTGCACACACCAATGAAGGCTCCACAGTGCTATTTCTAGCGGTGCATGCCAGCAAATTGAGCTAATTGTTGTCATTATCCACCACTGGGCTTTCGTCGCATCTTCCTTGAAGGGTGTTAATCAGCGTGGTGCTGTCATTAGCGCTCCGTTTTGCAAGAAAAGTGACTGGCAGCTGGCAAGATGCACCCTGGCAGCAAAAAGGGCTCAGGACAAGGGACGTGGAGCTGAGCAGGAGTGTGATCTGGGATGCACCGAGGAAGCATTTATTCCTCTCTTCCTTTACAGCCAACAGCATTGCCAGAAGCACTGCGGTGCTCAACAGTCTCAGAGAGGCAAACGCATGCATAATGTTCTGGCAGCAGTTGTCCATGGACCTGGGCTATGGCCATGCGTGTCCTTGCTGGGCTTCAGCCTCCACACTCTTCTGTGTCCTCCTTAGCAGCTGAGGATGGGAGGATGGAGAGTGGAGAAAACACGCTCTGATCTCAACATGCCTCCAGAGGAACATCCAATGTAATGGCTCAGCGACACCCTGATAACCACATTCGTTATGCGAGTTTATCCAGCTTCAGTAGGAATGGTGTCTCTTGCTAGACCCCAAAAGGCAGCCTGGGGAGTTGCACAGCAAGACTTTTGGGCCGTGGGAGCATGTCGGTGCTCCTCCAGAGCCATGTCCCACCTCTGCAGGCTGTGCTCCTCCTGCTCAGGTGGCTTCAGTGGTGCTGCAGCTTTCTTGTGCTCCTGAAGATGGATCTTCTTGGTTAGTAATGAAGTCAGCACAGTGTTCACTTTGCATGGCTTTGCAAGCTCTTTATTTTGATGGTGAGTGGACCAGCCTGTCCACATTCCTCCATGAAGTCCCCTCATGCAGCATGAAAAAAGCAGCAAATGCTAAGCTTAAACCTGCTGAGGTTCATGGCACATCCTGCAAGTCCTGAAGAGTCCAGAATTTAAATACCCTGGTTTGCAGTCACAGATCCATGAACCCTGAGCCCCAGATGGAGACCTTCAAATCCACCTGCACCTCCAAGGCTGTAACTCATGCCACCGGCTTAGCACAAGGACCTCAGCTAGCTGAGGAACAAACTTAGGGTGAGGGAGCTGGGGGTGTTCAGCCTGGAGAAAAGGAGGCTGAGGGGAGACCTTCTCGCTCTCTACAACTCTCTGAAAGGAGGATGTAGCCAGGGAGGTCGGTCTCTTCTCCCAAGGAACAGGTGATGGGACAAGAAGAAATGGCGTAAGTTGCACCAGGGGAGGTTCAGATTGGATATTAGGAAAATTTTTACACAGAAAGGGTTATTAATCCTTGGAATGGGCTGCCCAGGGAAGTGGTTGAGGCACCATCCCTGCAGGGATTTAAAAGGCGGGTTGACATAGTGCTTAGAGACATTGTTTAGTGATGGTTTGTATCAGAGCTAGGTTGATGGTTGGACTAGTTGATCTTAAAGGTCCCTTCCAACCTGGACAATTCTATGATTCTATGATTCTGTGACCTGTCCCAGTGCTGTGGGGCAGCCCTGGTCCACTCCAGTGTGGACTATGTAGGGAAACCCTGTCTTGCTTGGCTCAGATGTGACATGCCTGGAGCTCTGACATCTATTTGGACAGAGTGGGCCTGAAGTACAGAAAAAGTTTAGGACCTATCAGAAAAGCCAGCAGGGAATTTGCTCGCTCCTGGGCCAAGAAAGGAGGAGGAGGTGAAGCCTCATGCTCCCAATAGCTCACTTCTCTGTGGCTCTGGGGCCACACTCAGCATTAGATTTCCAGGCTCTCGAAAGCCTCCACAAAATTGCCTGTATCGCTTTATTCTCACGTCAAAAGCACGTTGGGCACCAAGGCTGAGGAGAGAAATTTCCCAGGCGGATTAGGAGAGCTCATTTTCACCTCCCCTGGTAGAAGATGCTCCTCCAAGATGAGCTGGGGTGGCTGCTGGCGTGTGTGCCTGCACCCCGTGCGACTTTTAACGCAGCCCAGTCCTCTCTGGTGCCTCTCTGGCTCGCCCTTAGCGCTCATTTTTATTCCAGAAGGAGGAAGGGATAAATTGGTAGCAGTTAGCAGCATGCAGAGGTTTTATATGTTGTCCGTGCCGCATCATAACAGCACTGAGTTCTCCCGAGAAGCCTGTCCTGAATTTGTGTGCCGGGGTTAGACTGTGTGCAGGGCGTCGACTTGAAAAATAAATGGTTAGTGGCTTGGTAAAGGAGAAGGAAGAGGCTTGCCAAGTGCAAGAATGTGTCTTCCTTCTTGTGGAGGCCCAGCAGGGCCCCAGACATGCTTAAAAGCGGGTGGGAATGAGATGTGGAGGGGTTTGTTTCTGTGCACAGCCTCCCTTGCCCCGTGGCCGGGTACCGGTGACCGTGGACGTGCCCTGTCACAGCTGCGTGTCCGTTCCTTGCAGATATCAACATGGCCGGGGAACCTAAACCCAACAGACCTAAAGGGCTGAAGAGAGCAGCCTCCACGTTGTACAGGTAGGTCTCCACCACACCACCTCCCTGCAGTGGCGTCCTTTTTTTTTGGATGGGTTTTTTGCCTTCTGGTTGGGGCTGATTTTCCCACCCCACAGCCCCCTGGTTCCTACCCCCAGGCAGCACTGGACCACTGCTGCGCGTTCAGGTCTTCTCCTCCCATGGGCTTCTTGGCCTTTGCAATGCCCCTCAATGTTGGGCTGCAGGGAGGAGAGACAGCAAGAGGCATCAGGGGCAGACTCAAGGTTGGCCAACGTCCATGGAGGACTCTGCCTGGACATGGCCCAGCCTGTGAAAATTGGAGAAAAGTGGCCAGTACCTTCTTTAACCACAGCAGAGGTCTTGAAAGCAAGACATGCACTCCCCTCCAGCCCAGCTTCTCCAGGAGTAAGAGTGGGGCACAGTGGCATATGTTGGGTCTTGGAGGAGAACAGGGAACGGGGATAATTTAGGGGAAGACACTGGAGAAAAGGACAAGAGAAGAATGACAGGGAAAGGGAGAGAAGAAAGGAAGAAAGCAGGAAGCCCTTGGGCAACAAATGGAGGTGGACCAAGGAGGTGGGAAGCCCCAAGGGAACCTGTACGGTAGAGCAGTGACCAAGGGATGGAGGGACAAGTGGGACATGGAGTAGGTCTGTGGGAAATGTGGGGTGTCACAGATGTCAGAGTGAGCCTTCAGTGCCATTGGTGCCAGCTCTACAGACTTCATCAAGATTTTCACAAGAAATGGAAGATTTTCAGTTAGACCCCAGAGTCTGGAGCCATGGGAATATGGGAGAAACTCATTAAGTTCTTCTCCTGAGGCTGCAGAAGGGAAAACTTGAAAAGGTATTTGGAGAGTATCCTGCAGGTTTCAAGAACCCCAAAACAAATAACAAGATCCTCAAATGGGATATTTTATGCCAGTCTCATGGTATGGAGAGTGGGGCACTGAGTCAGGATTTAGAAGGTGTGATGTTGGGAAGAAAAGGCTAAAATCAGTATTCGGGTTATAGGTGGGTGTAATAAGAAGGGAGAGAACTTTAGCTGTGGGAACTGTAGCTTTTTTTCTACAAAAAGAAAAATAAAAGTGAGAGGAATGAAGATAAATGAAAAAAGCTATGATTCAGACTCAGCCACGCAGCCCAACAGTGGTGTGCTATGAAACGGCAAACCTCAGTGGTGGTGGTGCTCTGCTGGCATAGGCAAACCCACCAGAGCTTCAGCAACCCTCCCACCACCACCCCCAGGGCGTCTGTTCAGACCTTCCCCAAGTCTCTCAGCTGAGCTCTTCCTGTGCAGCTTTCACCAGGAGAATTTTTCCACCTTCCCACCTTGGACCAGTTGGGCCCTTCACCAGGACTTGCCCCTTCACCAGGACCTGGCCCTCTGGATTCACAGGGGACACTGGTCAAGGGGGGTGCATTACCCACGCTGATCTATGGCAATAGAGATGACACAAATCTCTCTCTTCAGCTGCACGTATCCTACTTACGCGGTGCCAGCAGCCAAAATGCAAATCAATTCATTCCATACATCTTGCAATAGAGACTCCTTCCTTTACTCTTCGTCCGTGCCTTGACCACTAATCCATTTCTGTTGAAATGGCCAATATTTCAGACTTCCAGGCTGCCATGCAGACCAAAAGAGAGCGAACAAGAGACGTTTGCTTCCTCCCACAAATATGGCTGTGCTAAAATACGGGCCAGAGAACTGCACTGCTCTGAGCTTCAGCAATATTTCATCTCAGATTGGTGACAGATTTAAACTTTGCCATCTGGACCAGCAGAACTTAGGATATCTAATGGAAAGCAGGGAATCCAGGTTTGCAGTGAGCCGTGGTTATTGCTTCCCTAACCGTCATAAATTTTGCTAAATGTTAGACTTCAAAAATCACAGCACTATAATTTATAGAAATGCTGTGTTAAACACATAAGATTATTTTTTCAAAGG
>JAHREE010000553.1:3888231-3915932 GCA_033628505.1 Tringa tobata
ATTCTATTCTATTCTATTCTATTCTATTCTATTCTATTCTATTCTATTCTATTCTATTCTATTCTAATCCGCCTCCAACACTCCTTCCAGAGGGACACAGAACTATGACCTGCTGTGCCCTCTCCAGAGCTGCTTTCAGGCAGCTTCCCCAAAATCAGTGAAACTTCCTATTGCCGAAAAAAGCCTAAACCCGTCATTTACCTCCCAGCTGGATTTGGGGCCCCACTGGGTTAGTGTCGCGGGGCCCCAGGCGTTGCCTCCCCCAGCCCCTGATGCGGCTGGTGTGGCTCTTGCTCTCGCAGAGGTACGGAAGAAGGCGGACGGCAGCAAAAGCGAAATCTCGCAGGAGGACACGGCGTCAGAGGCAGAGGTCAACACGGAGGAGCCGCTGAACGGGGACGAGGGTGAGGAAGAGGGTCTCACGCGGGACGAGTGCGAAGATGAACTGGTAAGAGAGTTCGGGTAATACATCCCTCCAGCCAAAGGGGTTCAGTAGTGGACCACGGTTTTACAGGAACGTACTAAATCCCCAGAAAAATAGTTTTTCCTTCCTCAAAAGAAATTGTATTTGAATCCCATGACTCTTGACAGCTTGTCCTTTCAAACCGTTCTGCTGCTTGCAAAAGCACTGACCCAGCAAACACATGTGGAGATGCTGAGGAAACACGGTTGGCTCCCGAAATCCGGACCACATTTATCCTTGGTTTCACAACTAATTACTAATGGTTAAAACAAGTTGCTCTGCTCCCAAGGAATTCTCGGACGGATTGAAACACGTGGCAAAGACAGGCCGCGTTACATTAAGTGCAGTTTCCCAACAACGTGCCCTTGCCATGCCCTTTCGTTTAGGTGGACACCAAGTGGCATAAACCCGGTTACGAGCGAGCCACGAGCGCCGTGCGTGAAGCTGAGGTGAGGAGGGACCTCGAGCACGGCTGGCCTGATGTCACGCACGCATCAGCCCCATTGGTGTTAGTCCTGCCCCGAATAAGGACATCCCCAGTGAAGCCAGTGAGCACGTTTTAAATAAGGACACTCCCAGCGAGCCCAGTCAGCAAATGATGTGCCCAAAAAGCACCTGGGTGGGATTGCTGTTGGGTGCTCTGATGGTAGGGGTGATACACGGCACTGTATGGACACTGGCAGCACTGGCGTTTGTCCCAACTTAAGACTAAGCTCCTCTAACTCAAAACACTTCCCAGCTTGTTTGTAGTCTTCTGCTCTGCTTCACCCTCACTCATGATGGATGAGGGATCTGACCGGGGTCTTTCAGCTGTCTGTGGCCACGTAGCTGAAGTCCGTGACTCCTGCTAAATCTAAGAAGAGGTGATTAAGGGGGGGAGGAGCCATCATAACAGGCGCTATAAAGAAGAAAGGCAAAAGCTGACCTCTCTCTCTATGTCAATTAGGGTAAGGAAGGCCAGGTTTGAATTTCATCAAGGGAAACAGATGGTAGAAATTAGGGGGAAACTTGCTGATGCTAATGATGATAAAGGATCACACAGCCTGTCAACAAAAAAATGTGGACTTTTGTGCCATTCGTGGGATAAGAAAAAAGAGTGGGCAGACATCTGCTGGCAATGATTTAAGAAGAGCTGGTCTTCATTAAGGGTAGATGAACAAAATGACTATTTCAGCTCCCTTCCATCTCTATTTTCTGGCCCTAAAGTGGCATTGAGATCAGAAATACTTTACGGTCAGCATCAGGCAGGCTCACATGTGCTCAGCATGGGGCAGGTTAGTGTGTGCAGCTCATCTGCGGGGATGTTCTCTCAAACACTGCGAGGTGACTCACAAAAGCCATCCTTTATATTTCGCTCCTGACCTTACAACACTGAAGAGTTTTGGAGCCTTTCCAGTTCCTGGGGAGTGACTCCTTTATCCCACGTCTCTTTGGCTTACACACACCAGTGTAGCCTTCACCGCCTACCATCCATGGACACGGTGGCTGCACCGGTCCCTAAAAACATTGTCTAGCCTTGGCTCTGAGGGGCAGTGGTGGGGCCGAAGAAGGATCAGTGGTCACTCAGATCTTATCTAGTAGTTAGCTTATTGAGTTGTAATCAGTAAATTTAGGTGTGTAAAATATTTAGTAAGTACAGTTGGATTGGTGGTCAATACTCTACTGAACTTAACGTTAGTATGGGATACGCAGATTATCGTGTAAGCTCGCTGTACTTACCTTAAATATTACATGCACATAGAAAATGTCACATACCAACCCATGGATGCCTGGTGTCAGGTAAGGGCTCTCCTGGCCTCGAGGGCTGTCCTTGAAAGGTGTCCCTGCTCAAGGGGAGATGATCACCACCACGCAGCCAGGGAGGGAGAGCTCAACGGCAGATTTTCTGCTGTGTTCATTCAGCTTTGGCTGCTTCTCAGCCCAGTCTCCAGCCAAAACAGGTTTTTTTTTGCTTTGGGTACTGGGTTCTCACTGATAGCTTCACAAGAGGACTGACTTTGTCTAAACAACTGGACCAAAGTCCAGTTAGTTCAAACAGGAGGAAGGAATCCATCAGAAGTGGGAAGGACATAGTTTACACAAGGCAGGAACCAGACCTGCCAATGCTTGGGAAATACCCAGGACAGAGGCTTCCCTGCCACCAACCTCTTCCCTGTAGTGACGAGGGGGGGAGATCCAGTTGGATTTGGGTCTGGTCCCATCCATACCCTTCCTGCAGAGGAAGGATAAAGTACATAATTCTTTAATCCTAGATGCTCTGCCACTAGGCTCAGGGACCTGGGAGGCCAGAAAACAGACCGGACTGGACCACTGGAAACCAAGAAGGAAAAAAAGAAGCACTGAGTACCTTGGCCTTTTCCATGTGCTTTGTCACTAGGTCCCTGGCCCCCCTGCCCCATTGAGCACTGGGTTTACGCTTTCCTCAGCCCTTGTGCTGCTGCTGGTGTACCTACAGATGCTCTTCTAACTCCATCACTGCACACTGATCCTCACCCACAAGCTCTCAGCTGACTCATGGCCTATTCTAAGGCATCTGGGCTATCCCTTTGCCCAGAGCACATGCCACCTCACCTGGCTTTCCGGAAGAGCTTGTTCCCAGGGCACTACCTGTTCTATGACTGCAGAGAAGGAGCCTTTGTTCTGTTGCCAGAACTTACAAACCTCCAGACTTCCCTCTCTTGGGAGTCTCCATCCACAGCTCCATTGAGCATAGACTCCAGCCGTCCCTTCTTCATCCCTTGCAGTCCTCAGGCTGTTCCCCTGTAGGGTCTCTGCAAAGACCCTGTTGGTCTCCCTGATTATAAAAATGTATTTATCATCTCCCCCAGTGCCCTGTAAATCAGCTGCTGCCAACAAGGTTGGGCCTGGGCTCCCTGGCCTTTCCGTTCAGATTACCTAGTGTCCCCTGCAGACGTCTCCTGGATCCATCTCCATCTCTAAAATAGTCACCACAAAGTTTGGCCTGTGCAAGAAATGAAATAGTGCTGCTGAGCAACTACTTCTGTTAATGATGCTGCACTGCAGAAGGGCTCCAGGAGGGGGACTTCTACACGCCGTGCTTTCCAAACCATTGTCACCTGGGGGAGGGGTTCAGCACAGTGGCACCGTTATTGTGTCCTTTGGAGTCAGGAATATTATGAGTGTTGTTGTTCAGGATTATGAGTTCTGCTGCCAACTGGGACCTGTTTCTGTGTTCAACAGCGGAGTCGTTACATTGATTTGCCATCACGGACTGACGGCACCTCAGCATCACCGGGCAGTTCCAGTAATGCAGGAATGCCTGCTCCCCGGTGCTGGCCATTCCTAGGTCCCAAATTAACTTCTCAAAATGCTAAAACAAGACATGTTTGCCTTGCCATCAGGGGGATGGAGCACCTCTGCTACGAGGACAGGCTGAGGGAGCTGGGGTTGTTCAGCCTGGAGAAGAGGAGGCTTCGGGGAGACCTAATAGTGGCCTTCCAGTACCTGAAGGGAGCCAACAGGAAGGCTGGGGAGAGCCTGTTTACAAAGGCTTGCAATGACAGGACGAGGGGCAATGGCTTTAAGCTGAAGGGGAACAGATTTAGGCTGGAGATTAGGAGAGGGTTCTTCACCGTGAGGGTGGTGGAGCACTGGAACAGGTTGCCCAGGGAGGTGGTTGAGGCCCCTTCCCTGGAGACATTCAAGGTGAGGCTCGACGAGGCCCTGGGCAACCTGGTCTAGTTGGGGGTGTCCCTGCTGACTGCGGGGACGTCGGACTAGATGACCTTTGGAGGTCCCTTCCGGCCTGGACAACACTATGACACTATGACTATGACACTATGAGCTGTACAAGCACAGGCAGCAAAGTTTATGGAAGTGCTGAGCATGGACTTAACCTGGCCGTGCAGAAATTAGGCGTCCAGTCTGAGCAAGGCAACCCAACAGGCTGAAGGCCTTCCCTGGGACGTGCCCACTGAAGGTGCTGACTCCGCTGTAGCCCAGCTCTGACCCCTGACTTTATAGAGGGAAAGGTGGGCTTAATTTCACCCCAGTCCCTTTGAGGTTCAGCAGGAGCCAGGCTTCAAAATCCAAGAGGGAATCATACATCCCGGGTCAGTTTGGCAGAGCCCTTCCAGAATAAGGAGCAAAAGGAAATTTCTGGGTTTGCCTTGGGAATGTGTCTGCCAAAAAGCATATTTGTGACATGTGGTGTCCACGTCAGGTGTGTTTTGTAGCTCCTCCACCACATAGATGCTCTCCCACACCAGGGTGCCAGCCTGTGAGGTGTCACAGTGTCCCAGGACACGTGGTGATTTGCTGTTTCTGGTTCCCTTTTCCCTGCAGGAGAACAGCCATTACACAGACGTGGAGGATGCCAGACTACAGTAACCAGGTATGGCTCACACGCTGCTTTTTAGAGGCTGATTCTGAGCAAAAGCTCTCAAATCCATGCATGTCAGGGTGGGGGAGGTTTCTGCTTCCAAAAATGCTCTTTTCCACTGCTCCTCTGTGTTTTCCTAGCACTGAGCCTGGCTACTGAGCTGGGTCACTGGTCAGCCCCTCACTCCCCTTCCCAAATTACAAATCTTTGAGGTTCAAGGAAAATGATGTACCTTTTTTTTTCCTGCCCCCACTTTCTCTCCTTGTAGCCCATTCGGAACAGCAGTGAGCAAGAGTGTGAGGAAAGCACGAGGCTAAACCCTGTCCTGGCACGTTGAGCAAGACAAGCTGAATCAAAGTGCTGCTGTCATCTCTACCTTGGCATTCAAAAGGAGAAACATGGCCCGACATCTTCCACCCATCTGTAAAGCAAAGACAATGACAAACTCATCATCCCAGTGAGTCCCCACTACCCCGTGCAAGTGGATTTGGAGCTCCGCAGCCAGCGGAGGTGGGAACCCAACCCTGCATATCCATAACCATCACTGACTGGAGAACGGGAGAGAGCAGTTGTGTCACCCAATGGGTCAGAGATGTTCTAGAGCTTTCTGTAGGAGGGAGAACTAAGCCTAACCCAATAAAGACGTTTTTTTCCCACGCTGGGTGAGAGCCAGAGCATTTGCTAACTGGGGGGAGAAGTACTGTCTCAGTTTGGACAATTTGTGTTCTCATGCTAAAGGTGGTGTTGAGGAAGCGGGTGTGGGGTGACCTGTCCTCCCAGAACGGTCACTTCCTGTCGTGTCTCTTTTGCCCTGTGCACTGCCACGGGTACGTGGTCACTTCCCACTGGAAAGGGGTCGGTGCTGGAGCTGGTGCTGTGCTCTTTGCAGCTGCTTGAGGAGAGGGGAAGGGGAGGGGAAGCTGCCTGCAGGAAAAAAAGTGATCCCAAGCAGGAGAAACAAAGCATCCATCATCTTCAATGGTTTGCTCTCCTCGTTCTCCACTGAGAAACCATGATGGAAAGGCTGAGCACGTCTCCACAGTGTAAGGGGGTGCAAACGCATGGATGAGACCCTTTTCTTGGACCCGCTGCTCCCTGGAAGGGAGGAATCCACCCACTTCTCCAGCCCAGAGACATCAGCCCCTTCCCCAGGGTGCTCACATCTCCTCTTGCTCCGGCCTCTCCTTGGGTTTTCCCAGGCAGGAAGGAGAGCGGTGCGACAGCTCCCGCTCCCGACTGCAAGGGCTGATGCTCCATCACCAGCCTGAGGGGTCCGCGCAGCCTGACAGCTTGCCTGAGCGTGACGAGACTGGAAATGGTGAATACCCCAAGCACGATGCATGTGGGCGTGCAAGCACCTCCCCTGCCTACCCAAATTCAAGCTGCTTTTGACCCACGCCATGTCCTGCGGGCAGAGGCCAGCTTGTCGTGGGAACCCCCTTACACCGCAGCACCCAAGAGGTCTCTCAGCCTTTTATCTTCTCGTTCCTTCCTCCTTCGTGGGCTTATCCTGGTTTTTTCCTGGGTTCGGGGGTAGGTGGGACTGAATCTCACGCAGCACTTTATTCAGATCGGATGTGTCCTGCCCGTCTCCCCTGATCCCCTCCAAAACACACACACACACACACACACACACATCAGTGCTTTGAATCCAGAACGGTGTCCACAGCTTCTCCTTGGTCAAACCCTCCCACAAAACACATGGCCCCCTCCCCAGGTCGTATAGAGTGCTCCGAAAGGGGGGTCCTGCTCTCTGCCAGACCTCATCCACAGCATCCCTCTTGGAAGGGCGAAGGGGAAAACAGGTCCCAGTGGGGCCACGCTTCCCTCCCCTGAGGGCCATCCTGGAGCAAGCATGGCTCTTGAAGCACAATGTTTTATTTGCATTTCTTAGTTTCAGATAATTCACGAGGGATTAAAGGGATAACCGTGCTTTCCCCTACCTTTTTCCGGTTCCTGTACAATTTATCCGTTGTGTTGTACTGAGCCGTCGTAGAGCTGTTTTCTAGGCTTTGGGAGATGAGCTGCAGTTTTTGCTATGAACTGACTGTGATGCTGATGTTTGGGAGAAAGGTGACCTTGTACATACAATCCTGTATAATAAAAGAAAGAAATCTAATTTGCTCTTGCTCTCTCTGTCATAAACACACACACTTTTTTCCTCGATTTCAGACAAGTAAGTCCCAGTCCCTTTCTAAGCTTCAGCTCTGCCCACAGGATTTGCTTTCCCTTGCACAAAGTATGTCCCACTGGGCTAAGCAAAACATCTGGGTTCACAGGGGCTCTGGGACTTTTTCTCTGGAGGCCTGGAAACTCCTTTGATGCAGGAGGCAAATCCAGGCCCTTAATCTCTGGACTTTGCACTGGTCCAGCTCATGATAGACTGGAAAAATGAGGCTGCTCTTCCAGTTTGCACAAGCCAACGGTGCTAATAAATACTCCCTAAGCACTTTTTCTGGCCATTTCCCCAGCCCCTTCCTCAGCTGAGCAATGCTCACACCATGCTGCCATCTGTACACGTGTTCACTAGAGTAATCATCCAAACCCAGGTCGGCACCTGAGCTGTGTCTGGAGGGCACCAGTGACCACAGCAGGAAAAGCAAGCTCTTACCACACATTCAATGCTTTTTTTTAAGTTCCCAGTCCTAGAAAGTTGCCTGCTGAGCCTGGTCTGAGCCACCATCCAGCACTGGAAAGCAAAGCTGCCTGTTGCCTCTGTTCAAATTCATGGTGAGTCTTGCATATGCTTGAACATCTTCCATCCATCCATCCATCCATCCATCAGTCACCAGTTCACTTCAAGATGAGGAAAGCAGCATGCTCAGACTAATGGCTGGATGTGCAGCTGGGAAGAAGGAAGAAGGATGGGGAAAACAAAGAAAAAACCAAGTCAGAACGTTTGGCTATCAAGAAGATCAACATCAGCCCAACCTTAGGTCTGTTGAGCTCTGGGAGTGACCATGGCCCAATGCCTCGGAGGAGGGCAGAGAGCTTCCCTGGCCAGGGCCAGGTAATGGCAGCTCATCAGTTTCAAGGCATTAGAGGATGGTTGAGATCTCCTAGAAATAATGTTTATATTTTGTTAATTATTTTGGGAGGGAGAGTGGGGGACTTTGGGAACTCTCATGTAGGCCCCTGTGTGGCAATTATCTTTGCTGTTGGCCATAGACGGGGCCTCAACAAAATGAGTTCTGCAGTTTTCATGCTTATTGAGTTCTGTGCATGACCATCCAGACTTTCTTCAGTGGGATGGGAAAGGGAATGCACACCACGACTTCTCTTCCACTCCTTGAGACCATAAATCTGCAAAGCTTCCTGCTGCAAAGCTTCCTTATGACTTCAATGGGTCCATCAAGAGTGGAGCAGAGGGAGGGGACGTGTCACTGTTCTCTGAGCAATGGTGTCTTAGCAACAGCGAGGGAGGGCAGGGGAAAAGGCAGATTCCCACTGCAGGGGCATGAGGCTGAGCTCTGGAGAAAGAGGCAGGTGGAAGCACATGGGCTGTAGATGTTTAAGGACTCCATAGCATTGAACGCACCCACACACAGTGCAGGCAAAGCCATCGGTGCTGTTTAAATCTGCACCTGATCACAGTTCCTGTTCCCTGACTCTCCCATCCCATCTTTCCAAGCATGAACACACATGTGAGATATGGTGTGGGGTGTTGCCTGCTCAGAGCATAACCACAGCCCATCCATCCTCATCCTCACACCCAGCCCAAGCCACACTCTGCTGCCACCAGGGAACAGACTGCAGGGAAGATCAGAAGCCCCATCACTGGGCTTGTCCTGGCTAACAGAAAGATGTGTGGTCCTCCCCAAGGCATTTTAAATATCCACGAAACAAAAAGATCCGTCAGAACCCATTTAGCTCTTGAATGAACATAAAGGGGTCTCACCCTTCATGTGCCCAACCTCATTTTCCATGATCCAGTAGATTCCCATAGAGTCACTCCCTGCCCTGCTAGGACATGGGAAGATGAAGGTTGGGCCAGTCCATTCTCCCCAGCAACAGTCAATCCAACATCTGCACATTCTGAAGGGAAACAAGATAAACTGAGCAACTCAACTAAACATACATGCAGGTTCCATATTGTGAACTGGGAAAAAAGATGCTTTTTTAAAAAGCCCTTCCTCACCACCCACCAAGGCAAGATGTCGTTACCAAGCGCCGAGGACCTCACTTGGCTTCTCCCATTCACTGCTCTGCTTGTTGCTGTCCCATCTGCATTTGGTGGTGGCATCAGGGTGATCTTCATTGGAAACAAATCCAAAAGTCTCAGTCCCCACTGCCTAACCTGCACCTCTGCAAAGGAAACATGAAATGTGTGAAGTGGCTGACAAACTTTGGGCTTAAATCCTCTGCTCTGGGTGGGAATCGCAGGAAGTTTTGGTGCTTTGCTTTTCCACACGCTGGCCTCGGCAGTCATTAGAGGACTAGAGCAGGGTTATCCAGTCCCACATCCTCCTTTTGTGCATTTCTGGACATGGAAAGACTGCCTGTCGGGCCAAAACACCCGTAATCTCGCATTCAGTTTGAGTCAGGAGGAGATGCAACAAAAACCCCCACTGACTTCAATAGATCCCATCAACCGTAATGAGCGTCACAGTTAAAGTCCATGTGGTGCCTTGGAAATACTTGAGTTATTGCAGCTGTAACAGGATCCATTCTTCAGGGAGTTTGTAAAAGCTAGTTGCTGCCTCTGTGACAGTTGTCACATCCTTCCAGCATTGTCTTCCCATTATCTGCAGAAGATTTAATTCCATGTTTTTCCCCTTCTCAAGAAAGTTGTGGAAACATTTGGAGACGTGGGCAAGAACCACAAGGGCTCCTGGTGGAGTCTTTCCATCCTCTGTCACGAAAACATACCCAAGCCTGGGATGGGGATGATCCGATGCCAAAAGGACTCAGCCGTATCTGAAATCCTTGCACGTGTTTGGCAGAGGGGCCCGAGCAGCCATTCCTGCACTAAGCCCCTCGCCACCGGCGCCGCTCGTGTACTCATGGAGGTTGGGCACATACCAGTATGGACAGGCTGCACCAGTTTAGCCAGAAAACCCTCAAGTTCAGCACCTTTTCATTGCCCAAATTTACTTCCTAGCAGGTGGATTATTTTCTCTGACAGATCTGAGAGGGTTCCTCAAACACATCTTCTTGTGGATCTCAGCTTCCACCCCCTCCCTGGGCCCGTGGCCCCAGTGATTAACCCAAACTAGGTGCAAAGGAGACCCCAAAAAACCATCATCAAGATAGCCAAGATGCCAAGGCCATGGAGATGGTCCAAGGGCTGGAGCCCCTCTGCTGGGAGGACAGACTGAGAGAGTTGGGGGGGTTCAGCCTGGAGAAGAGAAGGCTCCAGGGAGACCTTAGAGCCCCTTCCAGTCCCTAAAGGGGCTCCAGGAAAGCTGGGGAGGGACTCTGGATCAGGGAGGGGAGCCATAGAACAAGGGGAAGGATTTTACACTGAAAGAGGAGATATTGAGATGAGATATTAGGGAGAAATTCTTTCAGGTCTCTCAGCCTGTTTTCACCAGAGAGGTGCTCCATCCCTTTGATCATTTTTGAGGCCCTCCTCTGGACCCTCTCCAACAGGTCCAAGTCCTTCCTCTACTGAGGACTCCAGAGCTGGACATAAGTGCTCCAGGTGGGGTCTCACCAGAGCAGGAGGCAGAATCACCTCCCTTGACAAGGATGCCTTGATTGAGCAAGGCCTCACCATCACCTGGCACATACGTGACATAGTTTTCCCGACAAGGCCATCATAAAAATATCTCTTCTTTCCTTGCCACACCAGGAGCTTTCCCCAGCTTGTGGAGCCCAGACCTGGTCAACAGAAGAAACACTGCCAGCAGGAGCACCGGGATCAGAGCAGCACTGCCTCCACGGGGAATGAGACGTCTGGTGGGAAAGTGGCCCAAAACACGGCTGAGATGAACAATGCCGATGCCGCAAAACCACCATTAAAAGTCAAATGTTTCAGAACCTTAATAGCAAAAACAAGGACAAAAGATGTACTTGGCTTCTCTAATTCACTCCAGATCCAGCTTTCAAAAGCACTCGCTGCTCTGGGTGTTGAGTTCTTTTGAAAAACATATCGCAGCTGTGGATGTTGACACTTGGAGCCGTGCTAAAAGCTTTGGAGAAATCTGGTCCTCAATGAATCAAAAACGATGGTCCATTGGGAAGTGTACCCATCTGCAGAAAACCTTAGCGATACATTCAAGGAGTGATTTTCCACTGGGGGGGAACAACACCCAACCACCCATCCTCACTGGGCTGGTTATCTCACCCAGCTGCTGTACTGGGAAGAGGGAAGCCAGGGAAGAGAACAGGGGTGTCTGGTGGGGTAGCAACACGCAACACACAAGCAGGACTCTTCCTGCCTGGCACAACATATGCTTTCCATCAACCCAGATCACAATCCGTCACTGTACTCATTTAAAATACTGACACACACACACAAAAAAATCCATCACTGCTTCTGCAGCTGCTCCTCACCCCTTCCAGCTCATGCCTTAATGGATCTCAGTTATTCCCTCAGAAGGAGAAGCGTTTCCCCAGCGGCAGAGCACACCAAACCTGCACTGAATCTGGGAGTGAGGTACTGAAACTGGCTGGAAACAACCCAGAACCAGCCAGGGCAAAACCCATAGCACCCACTTGCAGGAGGTACGTCTCATCTGTCAAGGGTTTAAGACTATTTCTGTCTCTCGCACCACTTCACTGTAAAAAACAAAAAATCCTGGTTTTATTGCCATCGTTTCACCTGTTTTTTCTAGTAAAAGACAGGTTTTTCAGTTAATTATAAATATTTATGTTGAAAATAGGCCGTGTGATGCTGTCTTTCCACAATATCATGGTAAAGACCATTTCCCACATTATAATTTTCTTTCTACGATATCATAGTAGAGACCGTTTCCCATGTAATTGTTGTTGTGGGATCATTTTCCAATCCAAGACAGATCTCCGCTCCTTTCTAACCGAAGAATAAATAACGGCGTTGGCAAAGGAGCAGCAAGGCTGCCTGCCTTTCCAGCCCAGACCTAAGGGAGAGCCCCGTGTCCTCCCAAACCGCAGCCAGCAGCTATCCTAAAAGCTATGGGCTTTGCGTTTCCATACTGATCTTAGCACCTTTGCTATCCATCACCCACCGGCTGCATACGGAGAACATCTGCCTTGGAAAACTGCTAAACACGTAGCAGGACCAGCTCAAAGAGTCTGCTGGACTCCAGCCAGTACAGAAACGGTTAAGAACGTGACAGCAAAGAGCAACCCAACTTAGAAATGGAAAACCCCTGCTCATACCCTAATTTATAAGTGGAGATATAAAAGATACAGACAGCACCAGTGAAAAAAAAAAAAAAAAGAGTATATATAGCCTAATCCCTTTTGTACATCAGAAGAGGAGGACTGGCCGTAGCAGTGGCTTGGCAGAGCACTCGATGGGCTTGCAGAGGGATGGGCTGTCGCTGTGTCAGTTCCTATCTCTGCCTTGTCCCACCAGCTCTGCTCCTCACAGCGCTCCCCTCTTCCCTTCCTCCTCCTCCTTCTTGACTCCTTTGAAGCACCATCTCAACCCACAAGGCTGGGGACACACAAGACCCACCATGAATATTACTCTTCTGGAGAACCTCCAGTGCGTACCAGGCAGAGCATGGGGCACTGGGCATTGCAATCCAAATTAGAAAGGTAAATCCGATATACACAAACACCTTTTTAACAGCAGAGCTCTCAAACAACAATATTTCAGGACAGGAGGAATACTAACCCAGATGCAGTGCCTCTGCACACACAAATCGATACCTTTCCGATTGCGTTTCTTAGGTTTTTCCTCCATGGCTTTTACATACTCGCCCAATCCTCGCCTTTTGTTATTTCTATGCATTAAGTTTAACCTCATTTTTTCATTACCTACGGATTTCCCTTCTATCTTCCAGGACCCTTCAACCTTCCCAGCAGAACCGCTCTCTGCTGCACGGGGATGACTGCAGATCCATCTTGGGTGAAACGGCAGGAGTGCCGCAGTGGCAAGCAGGAGAGGAGAGATGCCAGCCCAGGGTGGGCTCAGGCCAAGGCAGGAGGGGCTCAGAGCCACAACCCTGCAAGCGCCCCCCATGTTTGCTTGGAGTTGCCTTCTGCTGAGTGATCCCGAGTCATCTGGAGAGAGAAGGGCAGCACAGCTGGGACATCCACTCCTAGTCCTCACCATGTGCTCCAGCTTAGCCCCGTCAGAAGATCATCTTCATATCCACAAATGCCAAAGGATCCTGTCTCCTGATTTTGGCCAGCTCAGAAGACTCCTCTCCACCCGCAGCATCTCCACGAGGTGCAGATGGAGCTCCAGCCCCAGCACGCTCCTCATTCTCCAAGCCCAAGTACATTCTTGGTCGGGGGCAGGACCTAATGGCCACCTCCCTCATCCAGAACAAAGTGTAAAGGGAAACAATGTGCTTCAGCATGCAGCTTAAATGAATCTGAGAAAGTGGAGTAGGTCTGGAATTAAAAACAAACTGTCATGTACAGAAAAAAAAAAACAGAAGTTTGAGACCACACGGCCAGCTCCGAGCAGCCTCTCACTAACAGGGAAATCTCAGTGGCAACCACAGCCTCAAACCTAAATAACCACTTCAAAAAGAACCCAAGAGATCTTTGCACAGTTCCTTCAGAAGAAAAAAAGGAAGAAACACAATGCTCCCTGCTGGCTGGGACGGGTAGGAAAGCAACCCATTGTCTGAGGGTGTCAGAAAGCGTGGAGACAATGCAGGGAAGAAAAATATTTTAAGCTTTATTTTAAATGAGCTCATGTTTCCCAGAACTTTTTCTTTTTTCACGTTCATGGTGGAACAAAAGGCTATTTTGGTGCTGAACAAAAGCATAGCACAAGGCCTGCAGCAGGCTCCGAGGTCCCTGAGCAGTACAGAAAGTCATCGCGGCCTGCAAAGCTAAAAAGAACCCAAAATTAATTCTTTTACTTGCTTTTTGCGCCTTGTTTTCAAAATGAATGACATCCAGTTTTTCTCCCCATAAAAAGGCAATAAAACTCCATTTTCTTTTCCTTTTTTAATGAAAATGAGTGTTATCAGAAGAGGACTGTAAGACCACCTTAGAAGCACCAAGATCCAGGTGTGTGACCTAACAGTGGTGACAATTAGGGTTTGCCATCAGAGTCCCACAGTCCTGCTCCGCTCCATTCCAAGGGAAGTGCTTCCACATGGAAGAAAGAACAACATGAAACCTGTGGGATAATCACCCAAAGCGGCGAGTGAGGCTGGGGAAAGAAGCACAGGGTTTCAAACTAATTTGCTTTAATACAGACTGTTGAATTAAAGAAGCTGCTTCCGTGTTAGAAAAAGCCAGAAAACTGTTAGAAAAGTTCTGCTACGGAGGATGCAAGGGGCTGCAGAGGGAGGAATCCTCCTGTTTCTGCTGGGTATTCGGCAGAAGGATGATTAATAACACAGATGTAAAGTTACGACTGTCTTATTTCACAAATATGCAGTTGTCTGCAACAAGCAAAAAGGAAAAAGGATGAAGTGCAAGCTCACACAGCAGGGGACGAGCCCGGCGTTACAGTCACAAGTGGGAAGGGAAGCGAGGAAGTATTTTCCTTCCTGCAAGGAAAAGTCAGTTCCTCGCGTCCATCAGGCAGGAACGCGTTCCCAGGACCAGCTTAAATCCACACTTCTCTACGAAGAAATACAGTTCCTCCCTTGGGCTTGTGCCAGAGACTAACAGCACAAGTTCAGCCATATTCTTATATGCAAAACGTATAAGAATGTATAGTGCATATATGTATGATACCTGTGTGAATACGTATGTACATCTTATCTATATTCATCTATGGTGAAGCACCTGCAGTAAAAGCAGAGACTCCCCAGGCTCTTTCTAAAAACTAAGAGACTGAGTCACCTCTGGAGGCACTTCCCTGTCTTTATTAATGAATATAGAAAGAGCTGAAAATACCGGATTTCTTAGCCGAGGGACTGGAGCTGTGTGAGGTCCCTTCAAGCCAAAGGCTTTTACAGGTGAGACAGCGCGTGTTAAAGATCAGCAAGAGCCCTCAAACCTGTTTCTCTTTAGGATTCCACAATTTCAAGTAATATCTTCCCTCAAAAGCCTTTTTCCTCCTCCTGTCACGAGATCACTTAAGCAGCTGATCAGGATCAGAGCAACCTCTCCTCTCCATCAGCTCCTCTGCATTCGAAGCCGTACTGGAAGAAAGGACAAGTGGATCTGTGCTCCCTTCTCTGCCATTGGATTTTATTCCTTATCCAAAATCCTTTTAGCTATTAGCCCAAATTAGAGCCATTAGTTTTCCCGAGGCTGAGGCACACCTGGGAGTAGAGCAAGCCGAGACTTCGGTTAACTGCCAAAATGCAGAAAGCAGGTGGTGAGGTGAAGCCATAAAGGTCCAACCTAACCCCGGCGATCCCCAGGAACGTTGCGGGAACCCAAATTCCTGCAGACTTTAGCTGGAGCCCTTTGCACTGTTGGAAAAGCCCTGAAGGTTTTCATGAGGACAGGCTTGTCCTGACACCCAATCGCTGTCTCTAACCAGGCCGTTTCTGGCCAGTTTCCTTCCAGGGACAGTGAACTGCCCGTTTTGCCATCGTTTGGGTCCTTCACGTTTCCAGGGAAGAGTGAACTTGGTGGCTGGAAAAACACAAGTTAACAGGACAGCTCAGAAGGAAGGTAAGTGACCCCAGATGTACCACCCAGGGTTACACACAGCCCATCCACACCCATGTCCTGCTTCTGGCAGGGACCAGAAATACCTAAATTCCCCCTCAGGGAAGAGCTTGCACTGGAGCAACCAGGGGGCAAACCCATATATTGGTGGGAAACCACTTGTCAGATGGAAAGCTACAGAACACTACATTCTGCTACATGGGACTAACCTTTACTATGGCAAAATCAATTTAAAAAATAGAAAAAGCAAGCAATTATTTTGGAAGCTGGCGTGGCTTTGCAGTTCCCTGTCCATACAAGCTGAAGCTGAACTGGTGACTCTCGTGCAGCTCCTGTTTTCTGTTAAAGATCTGCCTTCAATTCCTTCCCAAAGCTTGTCCCCTGGATTGCTTGGATGCTCAGGTCACCTGGAATAAACCTCTGGGGAAAAACCAAGCAGATCAGAGAGCTGGAGAAGTGTTATTTAAAAGATTAGCAGGTAAGGTCTAATGAGCCTTAGCTGCCAGCATCACACTCAACTTTGAATTCTCTTGACTTTCAGAGCTTTCCTGCTGTTGCTATTTCTGTGCCTCCTCCACCAGACACCACCGTTCGTGCTTTCGCCCAACTACAGCAGAGCATCCCATGCAATTCGTGACAAACCGTGCCCCGTTTTCAGCAGCAGCTTTGTAAACCCTGCTTTTTTCCTTCTCCTGGCTTACAATAATCTCAGGTGGCCAAACTTCCCTGTGAGGTGGCCATCAGCAGAGACCTACCAGGGATGTGAGGCTGTGGTGTGCGTCCGGAGGACACCTCTGGATGGTGACCTGCGCACAGCACTCACCAGGAACGCCAGCTCTCAACAGAAGCATTTAATAAATGCTTCTTCTTTATGCTATTTCTGGTTATAAAAATACTACTGCTTTGAGTAAATCCTAGCTCTGGCCAAAAGCTTCCATAAAAGAGTTTAATTTCACTTGTTTTCGTGATAACAAAGTTATTTCAGCAGAGCAGAACCACACCACCTCAAACACAGCAGATCCCACTGTGTCTACACTGACCAGGGAAGGAGACTGTTTCTGCTCTAGTGGTTACTTTGGTGACACGAGCAAAGCCACCCAACCCTTCAAGTTCCAACCCCTCAACGACACAATGGAGATAAAAGCATTTACCTGGCACCATAAAAAGATCGTTCCTCTCATGAGGCTATCAGTCCACTTCAGGGTGAGTGACAGTGACACAGCCTCTGTGCAGCTCTAACACATCTCCAGTGACAAGTCTCAAAAGATGTTCTTTTGCACATTCTGGGCTGGAAAACGCGTTGCATCTTTGCTGCTAGAAAAGAACAGACCTGCCACAGCTTGGATGCCTGGGAGATGTTAAGAGAACCCCGGGCACAGTCAGAACGGTGGAGAGGAGCCACCAGCTGCATCGTCAGGCTCTTTGTAAGCACCCAGGCTCCTCCAAAGTCCTTCAGTACATAAAAAAATCCAGCTCCCACATCTCCATCAGCACCACACAGCCCGTTTTCAGCTCAGGGAGAAAAAAGGAGGTAGAAACACAGTTCTGTCTGCCTCCAAACACAGGCCTGCATGCAGAGCCATGGCAAAGCTACCACCTTATTCTGTGAAGAATTCCATCCTTAGGCCACCTGCTCGCATTTATCTTCAATACAAAACTCTGGTTTTGCCTCTGAACACGACTGCACTTCAAACTTACATCAGCCTTACGGGCAGAAAGAGGTATTTATGCTCCTAAAAAACTTAGGGCTGACTATACTCCTTTCTGAGCGTACACTGGAAGTTGTTTGTTTTTAAAAAATAACTAATATCTGCTCCTAGAAACACAAGACACTTCATACATCACTGAGGTTATTCCACAGGTAGAGTTTACAGCTCAAGATGTTTCACTCAACTATTAGTCATCAAAACCAACGCCTTCAGGATTTCACGCGCACACTCCAAATACATCTATAAAGCTCCCGTGAGCCAAGAGAGCTCATAGATGATGAGTTTGAACAATCATTTATTTCTTTATTAACTTCATCTTTCTGATGCAAACATACTGAAGTCAGACTTTGTATGTAATGCACTAAAATAAAGCACCAGCTCAAGGCCATACTGTATTATTTTAAAGTACATTAAAGATATTTAATCCAGGAAAAAAAGCAAGCATTTAAAAATAGGAAAGTGGCATTGTTCTCCAGCTCTTTCAGTATGTCCCAACAGCAAGTCACTGAAACAAAAAGGCAACTAGCACTTCTCCAAAAAGTTTTACTTCCAAGAGGAGAATGCCTGTTTGCTAGAGGAAGAAACAAGACTACAACAGTACTGTTACAAGAGGCACTGATCCTGGCTTTATTCACTCAAAGATACATCCAACATTTGTCATAGCTCACTTGAAATCCAAAATGCTTTGAAGAAACCGACCATAAAACCTTGATTTCTGCCTTACAGCACTGTCAAGTTTTCAAATAGTGAGTGACTTCCCAGTGAGACCATGTTCTGTGTTAACATACATACAAAGATTAAAACTTTAGGTAGAAACCCTTCAATTTCTGCGATTTGATGAAGTGCATTCAGAACCACCACCATTTCTCTGGGGAGGAGGGGACTCTCCTTTCCCACAGGGATGGGTGCCAGGGGTCTGAGCTACTACACCTTATCCTCACCCTGGGCCCATTTTGGCAATTAAATGAAAATTTTCCCCTCCCTTACAGTACTCAGGAGGGACTTCATTCCCCATTTGCATCTTTGTACTTGGCAGCTGTACCACAATTTCTACAGCGCTAGAACAAACTCATTAGGACAGCACTATGGGTGTCCCCAAGAGATCACCGGTACTGACCGCTAGAGAAGAGCACGTTACGATCAAAAAGCATCCTGTGTTTACTCAGAACTCAAACTACTTGGCAGTATCTTCTGTAAATTCAAGATTTCTATAAGACAGTGTGTTGCAGCCATCATATAATGTTACCTTTATCTTTTTTTTTTTTTTTCTTGGCTGGATTTAGTTAGGTTCTTTTTAAAGTGGTGAAGAGTGCAGGACTTACTTCAGAAATATAAACATTTCTCTATTAGAAATTGCAAAATTTAGTATTGTGACGCTATGAAAGCTTACAGTACAGTTGATCGATTCTAGGTTAAGATTCAGCATCAATATGGTGTCTGAATGCCCTCAGAGCTCCATTCTGCCCAATTAAGCACTGCTGACATGTTCTGATGTCACTTTCTGTGCAAAATACCTTCCCATATAAATGTGGCAATAAAATCATGAGCCGTTCTCATGTTGGTGTATCATCCCCCTGACTTTGTGACTGGTTTCTCTGGTTAATGACAGCCTAACTAAAAATAAGCTTGTTACGTAATAGCAAAATAACCTTTATCTTAAACTTTTATTCTGGGTCTTGGACATAGTTCAGTGACATGATCTGCAGAACAAGAAGCTAACTATTCCCATGAACCATGTAAAGAGGAAACTGAAGGAAAAATCCAAATCAAAGACACTCACTGTTATAGTATCTTTAATTTATCTTGTCTTTTACAGAAGTTTGAACGGATTAAAAAGCACCTCCTTTCCCATCACGTTCCTTACAGTTGGTAAAATATATTCAATGAGCAAATGTATGTGAACAGCTTGAGGATCTGCATCTTGCAAGGATTTCACAGACCAATCAATCAAAAGCCAAATTTCTTGCCGTTTTTTACAATCTTGTTTTAATACAATGGTAAATCCATTCCGATTGTAAACCTGTCCAGTCATATCTCCCCAGAACACTTTGCAAAATCCAGTGTTGATTAGCAAACTAGTTAGCTTTGGCACGGAGCTGTGCTCTCTTGCCTGTGACAGCCTGGAAACCAGTTTTGATGCTGGCGACGGAGCAGCGAGAGTGGCAGGTCTCACACTGCAAGAAATATAACCTGGTGTCCTTCTGTAGGATCGTGTCTGGTGACCGACACGTGTGACAGGTGACATACTCCTCTGTAGGAAAGGAATGAAGTCACAGTTAAAAGATAACGCATTATCAGCGGACAAATCACCACTTCCTCAGCCTCCAGTTTAACAGTTGTCTCGAAAGGCTGTTCAAATGCATCTACCAACTTAGAAGCGGCCTAATATTAAAACCACAGAGGTTGAGGCAACCTAAAATTCCTCCCAGTTCCCAGGTTAATAAAGACTAGGTTTCATATGGCACGTTATGCACTGACACTGGAGTTTTAAAAATAGTAACCACCGGTTAAGACTTCCCACTGGTGTTCCGTAACTTCCTCTGCTGAAGCAGCATTCCCAGATATCAGCAGCTCTTGTACACACACAACACTAAAGCAGTATTTTTTTGTTACGTATAATCTGCGAGTCCTTTGACCAGCAGCAGGCACACTGTACTTATTAGAGTGTGTAACAGAGTTTAAAATTAATGATTACTGTTATTTTCCACAGTCTTCAAAGCCAAGAAGTCAGATGAAAACAAGCGACTCTCAAATGCTCTTACTGTTTTCCTTGGTATGTTTTAGTGCCAGGACAGGGTATGGCTTATGTGCTTATTATAACCATAGTAGAACCACAGGTAGGTGCATTATTCCATTATAAAACTGCAGCAAAGTTGTAGTTTCTTAGCACAGAACCTCCACAGCCCACATATGTGTGGGCCATACATCGGCCACTGCTCATCAAAAGGTCTCCGAGAGAAATCTGTTGTGGGAAAGGGGAGTTATACTTACTGATATATCTTCTCAAGACATTTTCTATCTGTTTTTGTTGGAATCTTCCTTTGATTACAAGTTGGTTGTTACCATCTATTGAGCCACTAATTTAAAAGAAAAATTAAGTTAAGTATTTGATTTGCAGAAGACACCAAGCATTAAAACAAGTCAGGAACACGAAGCGAAATAACGATGCATTCTTCAAGATAAGAGTAAGCCAGAACTACTTTGTGGAAAAAAATGCAAAATTCTGAAGGCATCTGAAAACCTACAGGAAGTTTTGCCCAAGCACAACCCCTCAGTTTGCAGCAAAAGCAAACTCTGGCAGAGATCAGCCTCAGATTTAAGTTACCCAAACGTAAGAACTTTTACAGAATTGAGAATTAAGACCTGCTTATCTCACAGAAGTGACCAAGACAACTCCCTAGTAAGGTGTAATAAGACTACAATAAGACCCTCCCCTAGCCATTCTGATGGGAGTTGAAGTTGAATAGTTTTATTTTTCTTTTCCCAAAGACAGGATCTCTCAATCCCCCAGCACATCTATGTGCAGGGAAGAAAAGCCTGATGTTCAAGCACATATGAACAGACCTAAACCCAAGGATTTTATTTTTTGATCAGACGTGAACTATGTTGCCACTGCTTCCTACATATGTAGCCCAGTAGCCTTACCTTGTACCCAATTCTGCCAACAAAAATGCCAGAAGATGTTTTGGCTGACGATGTAATCTAAAAATAAAGCAAGGATATGTTTAACCTCCTCCCTTCAGAGAAATTTGATATTCATACAGGACTGGCAGGTTAAAACGATCTTAAATTAATAAGTTTAAAAGTGGCAAAATCATTGCCACAGAGCTCAGGCAGACAATGACTGGGAACACAAAAAAACACCCCAGCATCCCCTCACAAACCAAACTCACAATTAGAGTAACTACGGAAAATTAAGTTTTCTAGTTGAGATTTTCCATTCTTATTTTCCCATCTCCTCACCAGTCCCTGAAAAAAGTGTTTCAAGCTACCATTAAAAATTCACTTTGGTATACTACCCAGATCCTCAGTATGATTTCATCAGGACTGTTTTCCGAAACAAATCAGATACGCATTCCCCTAAGTGCCCACAAAGAATAGAACTGCCTTCACAAGAAATAATAAATACATAGAAAGCACTGCAGAAAACAGTGGAAAATATTACCGAACCCGATACCATTTACCAAGAGAATACTCTTTGTAGTCAACTCAAACTAGAAAGAACTTCCCCATACCCCTGACCAAGAGTTGCTAATAAATATCAGTGGTGACCCAACTATAGGCTTGACAGAAGCCAGTGAACTCAAAAGCAATAGGTTCAATTTCAATCCATGAGGACTGAATGTAACAAGCCTACCATTTTCATAATTTAAGAATAAAATAAGAAATTATCCCAAAGAATCATCTTCATAAATATCTTCCCACAGAAAAAATGTAGAGGATTGAAACAGCAGTATGATTTAAATAGCTTTCAAATGACTTCTGGTTTGACACAGCCTTTTGCCAGAAAACATGCATTCAACACCACAGCCAACTGCAAGAAAAGGGCATTTATCTGCCACTCCCAGGAAAACTAAAGAGAAAACTTACAATTTGCAGATATCTGTAAAGTTGACAAAAGATGTTTTCTTGGTCCCTACTCTTACAACCTGTGGAGGCTTCATGACAAATTTTCGTTTTTCTCCAGCTACCATATCCGGGTTTTTTTCTCGCATGATGTTAAATACTCTATTGAGCAACTGCAAAAAGAAGGGATTCACATCAACATGAGTATCCTGCATTTCTCAAATGAAGGACATCACTTTGAAAAAAACTTGAAACACCATTCACAATGAATATTAGACGGTCTTTGCCCATGAACATTTCCCCATATGCTTTTGAACACACACTTGAAAAAAAAAACCAACATTCTGATAAATGCAAAATATAAAAGCTGTTTCCACAAGGGTATACTTCATGATCTACAAGTACCTCAGCCTGTTTGCAGAGGTGTTTTAATTATCACTAATATTGCCCTGTATGAAAATTAACTGTGATGGAAGGCGTGCTTTGTCATTTTTTTTATAAGCTTCTGACTACGAGTCCTTTAATTTTCAGTTAGAAATAGGACATACGAGCATAAGGCCCTGCTCTACTGATGCACATCAACATGGAAAATGTTTTTTAAAAGCCTTTTGGACATTACCTCATCATATGTGTAGTCCCTTTCTGAGCCTGCCCATGCAGGTCCCGACTGAAGGCTAAAAGAAATTCCATCATCTTTTTTGCTATCTTCATCCTCAAAAGCTGTAAAGAAAGTTGTTTAGGATTCATTAAGAAAAGAAACATTCTTTAACCACATGCTCACACCATTCCTAAAAAGTGTATCAAAGAAGATTCCACAAATGCGTGGAGACAACTCTTCTCTGTTTGTCTGCCTATGAGGGACACCAGCACTTATGGCAAATTTATACAGTGCTTTTACAGGATATTTTTCTGACAAATAATACAGTCGTAAAGGTAACAAAATGAAATTTGAAACAAAAAAGGCACTTGAACAGAACTTATTCACCTACAACATGGACTGTATTTCACTTTCAACATCTCATTGAACCAGGTTATACTTTTACCTTCATCCTTCTCCATCATCTCATCTTCATCTGGGAACTTCACATTCTTCTTTTTCTTCTTTTTATTGCCCAGCATGATATCAAGGTCATCTTCAGGTTCTACCGCCTCTGGCACATCTCCTTCAATTTTCAAGTCCTGCAGAAAAATAATAAGACTATAGTTTACAGTATTAAACCCCAATCTCCACTGCATAGCATAGAAATAGCACTAGTAGCACACTATACTAGATGAATAGCAGTAATATCCACCACAATCCTGAAACATAACAGAATGGAACTAACGCGTGTCGAAGAAAGCACTGCATGACTACCACGAAGCAGGGCTACATTTTTATCTTCTGGTCTTATTTCTGGCTGATCAAGCACAAGGTCACACTATACTTGCCTAAAAGTATCAGTCATTTTAGGGCACAAGGGAATAAAAGACCCTACATGCCATGCAATAAGGAAAGGCAAAGCTGAGCTACCTGTGGCTACTCCAATTTGTTAACACAATTCTGCTCGTGTAGAGAACACAGAGTAAGCACTTCGCCTGTCTGGGGCCGAGCAGAAGGACATTTTCTTGCCCAAAAGGCAGAATCTAAAGAAAGGGTTTATATAAAACGTAGCATCTCTCTGTCCCCCTGCTCTCTGGGCTTGGCAGTTACATTGACACGTGATATAAAAACATGACTTGGAACAAAACTTGAGAAGAATAAAAATATCTTGTACAGCTTCTGGAACACAGAACTGCAGCCTAACATTTCTAAAGAAAATACCACAGTAAAAACAGATTTCTTAGCAGATATATACCCTTTATTTGAAGGGCTGGCCTTCAGAGGACTATTCCGTGTGGCTTCTGATATCCATTTATTTTTCTTAGCTCAGAAGACAACTAACCTTCATGCCAGTCAGCCCTCACTACAGATTGCAGAAATACTTGCTCATTGTGCAGATGACTTAAGATTTTTTAATTTCTGAGCAAAAAGCCCTGCAGGAGCAACATGTTCAGTACAACCTACTACATATGAAAGACACTGTTTCACTGCTATTTCTGTATATTCACAGTTTCATTACTAACTGCACTAAGACACAACAGACTGGAAACAACTCCTGCCCTGCCAATCCCCAGAAAAGGAAAGCAAGAAGTTTTCAGCCCTGGACAAGATGGCCTGGTTATGGAAACAAACCTTTACACCTTCTTCTGCTTCATCTATATCAAATATCTTTTTTGTTTTTTTCTTCTTTTTCTTTTGATTGAAGAAATTTAAATCATCCAGGTCATCTGTTGCATCTAAAAAAATAAAAGAATTCCCAAAAGAAGTATAAGCGTAGAAACAGTTTAGACAGTAAAGTTTTCTAATTCACCTCCAAATCTTCAAAACATTACAGTAAGAAATAAGCAATTATCTGTAGCCCCTACAGATAAGTATTTTACAGTTTCTGCATCTTCTAACTGCATTTTCTTATTCTTTAAGCGCTTAATCTTTCTTTCTACTGTACAAGAGAAACTACCCGCCTTTGAAATTATACTAGAGATGCTTGAAAAACATGAAAACCCAGTAGAAAGGTATAGTTTCTTTGGTCTGCTGCAGGAGCCAATTTTATCAACAAACCGGATTTAAGTTAACAGCATTCCCTGAATCGGGTCATCTTGAAATGACATTGGCCTCAATTTAAAAAGTAAGGTTATATACACAATCACAAGCTTATTTTCTGAAAGATGCCAAAGAACACTCTAGTTATCACATTCACAGCTGTCCAAAAACTAGAAGCCTTTTAACCGCTTCTCTGTCATCACACCATTGCTTAAATGTTCAAATGAAAACCAGCCATAATTGTGGAATTATTGCAACAACTGCATGTACAAAACATAGAATTTCATGCTAACTATTTCAGGGATTTCTCTTTTCGTTGTCTCACACAAAAGACCCCGAGTCAGTCAGGAAAGTGGCATTTACATATAAATGCTGGATGTCTGTGAATGTGATTTCAGGCAGGAGGAGAATACACCCTCCAAACAGGCAGCAGAGTATTATTTACAAGCCTCTAAACAAACCTGAGCCCCAGGATTACACACTGTGATGCCAAATCCTTGAAACGGGGCTTGTCGTCTCAAAATTCAGGACTACCTTTTAGAGTTATCTACGTGGATTCACTTTACCTTTCTTCCTGCTGTCTTCTTCATCTGCTTCAACATCTTTGTCTTCTGTTGGCTCTGGTTCAACTTCTTTTGTTTCCGATTGCTGAGTCTCTTCGGCTTGCGTGTCCCCCCCTTCTTCATCCAACATAAAGGGCTTCTTCTTTTTCTTCTTCTTCTTGCTCATAGTGGGATCGAAAATCATCTGTAAAAGTCAAAAGTCCCTTAGCAGCATAATAAATCTCCTACCGTTTAATATTTAGAACAACTTTAAGTTTCTCTCAGTGTTCCTTCAGTTACCCAAACTGTTCCTTGGCTTCAATCTCAACTAGGGATTTTTCTAGATCTGTAACAATGTAATAGAAGTGAGCTGACTCAAAACAGTGATTTCACAGGCTTTTTCAAGAACATCATTTATCTTGTCCCAGGGCATAACTGATGTGACCGATCACACAAGCAGACTGCCTGACAGTTTAGAGCTTCTGTTACTTTTCCTATCACAGTCTGAGTTTCCTGCCATCTATGTCGTAGTTCAGCTGAAAGTGTAGGAAAGCTGTGAATCTCTGGCAGACTAGCTACTGGCTGCTTCTCCGTTTCGTTATCATTACAGACTCAAATTTTGAAGTAAGACCATGCAAAGCAATCAGTGAACCACACTCATCAGAAAAAAATTCATGCACGTCTATAGCTCAGAGCCCGATTACTTTGTGCTTCCACTTGTGAGACACATCAATTTCCAGATTCATTAAAAGGCAAGATTTACCAAAAACTGTCTCAACAAGAACGCTCTGGACTATGGAGAAACGTGGAAGGGGCTGGTGATACAGCAAGACCTGTATCAGCTCTCAACACTATGAAACAGCAAAGGTCTCATCCTTTTCCCTCACAGTGGGAAACTGAACCGCAGAGACCAAGTGATTAAGAGCTGTTAAAGAGTTTTGTAGCCAGCAAAGCAGCTTATTTGCCCCAGTATGACTGTGAAGAAGGTGCTAACCCCAAAACTCACTTTTAACCTATTCATCATCTGCAGACCTGAAGTACTTAACACACAGGCTCTTCAGTTTTCCAACACAGGAACGCTTCTTCCTGCTTTCACTTAAGATGCAAGTTTGACATCACAGCTATAGGTCACTTTTGTTACATACAACTGGCTGTACTTTCACACCATAGTATGTATTTAATACATCAAACCATTTTAGACACTTAATGAGACTCTTTCTCCAGTTCTTCTTACCTAGTCATTGAAGCGTGTTCTCAGAGATAGTTAAAATTCCACATCATGAACACCCTCACTCATGAGAATACCACAACTTTATCAAAGGAGCAGTTCTCCAACTTCTTGTCTTGTTACATTCTGCAAGTTTGGTGGTTCCCCCCCCCCAAAAGCAATCTTTTCCTCAACTTCTTAATTCTCCTACACATGATATTCTCGCGATATTATTCCAACTTTCTGGAACTTATGTTTCATAAAGGCTCTACTGAAAGGCAGTAAGCTGCACATGTGGGTGCCTGAAGCACAGCATCACAAAAGCATCCACATATAGGGGACAGTGAAGCTTGAGGCTTTCAAACTGCTGAAGTGTCTTTAGTTGTACACACTGTGCTGGAACGATGTTGAAAAAAGCTCTGTCAGAGGGCCTCCCTCTAATACTTAGAGACATGTATGAATCATGCTCTTGTAATGCACAGTAATCAAGGAATGTGCCCAACCGGTTACACTGTCTGCCGGCTTCCTCTCAGAACCTCCAGGCTCTGCTGAAACAGAAGGAGAGCCGCCTGCATCAGCAAGAGTCCAGGGCTTTGGGGACAAGCACATACACACCATTTCTGAGATCATGGCTCATTTCATAAGAAACAGCTTTGCAATGTCTGAAGTTTCCTATCTTTTCCCATGATTAAGTAAACATAAGATTGTGCTTAAATTGGTGCAATAATTTCCAAGAAGGAACCAGCCCACCTGCCCCAAATCACTCTTCCCTTTGCGAAGAAAAAGACATCTTTCATCCTGACCCACCACAAACCATATCTTGTGTCTACAAGAGACAGAACGTATCTCCAGTAGTACCACACTAAACTGAAGTTAACACACAAGGACACAGGAGATATTATTATTTTTTTCAGCAATAAAACTACATAGTTGGCCTTGAAGAGAGCACTGCTCTGAAGGTCCACTCCATCCTGTCAGGTCAAGCCAAGCTTCTGCAAAGTTTAGACCTAGTCATAACATGTCAACTGCTCTCGGGAAACAAATAGAAGAGTTCCACAACCTGAGAAGGAGATCTATGCCTGAAATATTCTGCTCATCAAGGGCTTCAACAAAAACTAAGCAGAAGGCTTAATCACGCACGCTATAACAAATCAGGATATAAACTAACCAGCCTGATAGCCTATTCTGTGTTTTGTTCTCTGAGCTAGACATTTCAGAAATTTCTTAATTCCTTTTCTCTTTTCAGTATGTTTGATAAGTTGAAGCACTAGGGCACCACTTAAGCACTGAAAAACTCTACCAAGTTGCATGTCCTATACACAAGGGACTGTAGCCCCCAGCCCAAATACACCAAATCCTACGCTTTTCCTGTGTAGAAATGGGTATAATTTCTGTCCCGTTTCTGCTCTCAGAGCCAAATTTCCATATGGAGATTTCTCTTCTGTAGATTACACAGTTCTTTTTCACATCCAGCTCCAAATATCTACTCCTTATTTCAAATTCCTACACAGTCAAAATCCCAACTTACAGAAAATGAGAAAGAATGGGGGGGGGGGGGGGGGG